>JAGFNQ010004773.1:215134-269021 GCA_024364735.1 Boesenbergia rotunda | reverse complement strand
AGGGTCTAGAAATCTATAAGAAAAGAAAAGAAAGATAAAGAAAAAGAAAAGAGAAGGCCAAGGCCTTACGAAATCCCCAAAAGTCAAGACTTAGGGATTTGGGCACAACAAGGTGTTCGATAAAATGCCAAGGCATTTAAAGATAAGAAAGAAAAGAGAGAAAAGCTATTTATTTTGTAAGGCCAGTACCCGGCGTCCAAGGGCGTCGTTAAAGAAATCCAGGTGTCCAATTCCAAGGTCTTGGCCCTGGTAGACCAAGGTCTGCTCTATTAGGATGGGCGGCTCGCTACCCCAACCTTTTAGGGAACGCGCATAAGATGGTACTTACGTCTTAAGTGGATCCAAGTGAGTTATTATTTTCAAGTAATGCTTTAGCAAAGTTTTTCTAAAGTTTAAGGAAGTTTTCTAAAAGTAAAGAAAGATTTAAAATTAAAGAATTACTAAAGTTTTCAAGTTAAGCCAAGAAAAAAAGTGAGTTAAGATTATTAATGCTTGAGTATACATGTTTGAGTTATACATGTTTAGTGTTTCTTTTAAGCATAAAAGTATCTCATGTGATTTGACTTATTAATGCTTGAGTATGCATGTTTGGAGTTATACATGTTTAGTGTTTCTTTTAAGCATAAAAGTATTCATGTTGATTTGACTATTAATGCTGAGTATGCATGTCTTAGTTATACATGTTTTATGTTTCTTTCAAGCATAAATGTATCTCATGTGATCTTCCATTGTCTAAAAAGCATGCTTGCACATTTCGAGATTTTGTGAGTAGATAGTACTTGCTAAGCTTTATGCTTAATAGTTGCATTTCCTCTTACTGCAGGCAAAGGTAAAGGCAAGCAATTCTGAAGGAAGGCGACGAAGGCGGTGCTGAGCGACGTGTGTGTGGTGGCTGACCTTGGAGAGGTCCTTGGGACGAGACAGGTTTAGCTTATTTGAAATGCAATGTTTAAGGTTTCCAAATTCCAAGTTATTGTGTTATGGAGTTTATTAAACATTTATGCTTCGGATAGTTTTACATGCTCAATTTTGTAGAATGAAGATTCCATGTCATTTCAATTAGTATGCATACTTTTGTGAATGCACTAGATGAGCAAGGGCATGAGTAGTTTAGCATGTTGATACATTGAATTTTAGACTTATTCTTGAGCTTAGTATTCCCTTTTGGACTAAATCCTAATTGTGCTTAAAATGGTTGTAAATTCGGTAGAAAAGTAAGGTTTACATTCTATCTATTTGATGCATGTGCCAAGATGTTGTTAGCCTCCTTTTGAATTAAGTTTTATTGCTTTAAATATGCTTAGAAAAGTTACATTCATATTCCATAATGCTTCAGTAATGTTATAGAACCTTGTGTGATGAGTTTAAATGCATGACTATTAAAGTTAGAATATCATTCTTAGATAGATTTAAATACAAAAAAAAAGTTAAAGAAAGTTCCGCATTTTTAGTCGTGCATTAGAGTCAAGAAGTAGACAAGTAACGGTCCGTCTAAGGTAGAGAAGGCGGGTCGTTACAGTTGGTATCAGAGCAGTTCCCATTCTCCAGCATCACACACACATCAGCATCAACCTTGCCGTCTTCAAGTAAGAAAGTTTTAAGTTTCAGTTTTTCTATTGCTCCTTTATTTAATTGCAGTATAGAGAAATGCTTAAGTACTTACTCATATGTGCATAGAACAAGGAAGCATGTTTAATACCTTAGTATCACGGAATCATGTGTAATCCCTAGAATGGATATTAGGTAACTAAGTAAGAAGACAAGTTTATACCTAGAGATGTAGTAGTGAATTCTTGTTCCCTTATGCTTATTAGATGGCAAGAAGAGGCCGAGCTCCTAATGCAAGGAACGGAACTCCAGTTCAAGATAACAATGAGCCTGGCACAGAACAGCCAAACCTGATGGCAGTCATTGCTCAAATGCAAGCCCAGATTTCAGAGCAACAGAAGACCATCGCCACACTGATGGCAAATCAGCACCCAGTGCCCCCTACACCACCCACAGCAGGAGTGGAAACTCCAGTGGTGGCTGAAGTTCCACCAGTCACACAGGAGACCCCTGCCGTGAACCGAAGACAAGAAGCATACCTCGTCCAGTGGCAGAGGCTGAAACCTGAAAGCTTCTCAGGCACGACTGAGCCCTGGGATGCCCAGGCTTGGTTCAAGACTTTAGAGAGCACAATGGAGCTTCTTGACTGGCCAGAAGTCGAGAAGGTCAAATGTGCCTCCTTCTGCCTAACTGGAGATGCTCGTATGTGGTGGGAGCAGGTCAAGAGTAAGAGGATAGTCAACCAGATGAGCTGGACAGATTTCGAGCAAGAGTTCTATGAGGAGTTCTTCCACATGCGGGTTACCAACAAGCACTACGAGGACTTCATGGAGTTCAGACAAGGTAACCTACCAGTGGGAGAAGCAGTCGCGAAGTTCAACAGACTAGCTCGCCTCTGCCCAGAGCTAGTCAGCACAGAGAAGGAGCGAGTCAGACTGATGCTCCGCATGCTGAACCCTGAAATAGCACTCAACGTGAACAGCGGGACGCACCGACCCCAGACCAGCGAGGAGTTGGTCAGTAGTGCTCTAATCTCAGAGCACTATCTGAATAGCATCAAGGCACAGCAAACACAGCAGAAGCCAGTCCTGATTGAGAACAAGACAACAGGAGGCCAGAAGCCTCAGCCAAATAACCAGAACTGGAAGAACAAGAACCACAAAAGGAAGCAGTGACCTGGCAGCCAAAAAGGAAACCCAGAGAACAAGAAAGCTAGGTATCCACCTTGTCCTAAGTGTGGGAGGACTCATCCAGGAGCATGCCTTTTGGGTGTAACTGGATGTTACTCATGTGGACAAGAGGGACACAGATCCAAAGACTGCCCAAACAAGTTTAAGGTACTTCCTCAGCAGTTCGTACAGTATGGAGGCAAGCCTCAGTTACACTACATGCCTACTATACTGGAGGGACCTCAGATCAGTCAGGGAGGGTTGGAAGCAGCACCAGTTTCAACCAATGCCAGAGTCTTTTCCCTCACGAAGGAAGAAGCTGCCAGCGCCTCCACGGTCGTAACAGGTCAAATAGTTATTTTTCAGCATTTAGCTACTACACTGTTTGACACTGGGGCGACCCATTCTTTCATACCAGTACCTTTTGCTAGTAAGTTACAGGTGCCTGCAGAGAGTTGGGAGTCCAGATTCCTGACAACTCTCCCTTCAGGGGAGATCATGGAATCCACCCAGCGTCTCCGGACTGTGTCAATCAAGATTGCAGACCGAGAGCTATATGTCGATCTAATAGTCCTTGCGATGCAAGACTTCGACGTCATACTGGGCATGGATTTCCTCAGTAAGTACAGCGCTTCAGTGGACTGTCGCCGGAGGAAGGTGTTTTCAGTCCAGAAGGAGAACCACCGTTCGAATTTCAAGGAGCCCCAAGGAGGAAGACTCAGAAATTCCTCTCAGCCTTGGCAGCCCACCAGATGCTAGAACAAGGGTGTGCTGGTTTTCTTGCACGCATAGTGGACATAGAAGCAAAGAAAGAGCGCAAGCAGGAGGATGTACGGGTAGTCTGTGAGTATCTAGAAGTATTCCCAGAAGAACTACCTGGACTACCTCCCAATAGAGAAGTGGAATTCGAGATCGAGCTAGTACCAGGTACCGGTCTGGTCTCGAAGGCCCCCTATCGTATGTCTCCAGCAGAGTTGAAGGAATTACAAGAGCAACTCCAGGAGCTACTAGACAAGGGCTTCATTCGCCCGAGTCATTCACCCTGGGGAGCTTCTGTACTTTTCGTCAAGAAGAAGGATGGGTCTATGCGTCTGTGCATAGACTACAGAGCTCTGAACAAGGTAACCATCAAGAACAAGTACCCCCTTCCTAGAATAGATGATTTATTTGATCAACTCAAAGGGGCTACAGTGTTCTCGAAGATAGATCTGCGTTCTGGGTATCATCAGCTAAAGGTTAAAGAAAGTGACATCCCCAGGACGGCCTTCAGGACAAGATACGGCCACTACGAATTTGTAGTGATGCCTTTTGGAGTAACCAATGCTCCAGCAGTCTTCATGGAGCTGATGAACCACATCTTCAGGGAGTATCTCGATAAATTCGTCATTGTATTTATTGATGATATTCTCATATACTCACAGACTCCAGAGGACCATGCTACACACTTGAGGATAGTGCTGCAGATCCTTCAGCAGGAGAAGCTCTATGCAAAATTCTCAAAGTGTGAGTTTTGGCTAGATCATGTGACCTTCCTAGGTCACATTGTATCCAAAGAAGGCATTCAAGTTGATCCAGCCAAGATAGAAGCAGTCAGCAACTGGTGTAGACCCAAGAATGCCAGTGAAATCAGAAGCTTCTTAGGCCTGGCAGGATATTACAGAAAATTTGTGGAGGACTTTTCCAGAATAGCCTCTCCACTCACAGCCTTGACCAGAAAGAATCAGAAGTTTGAGTGGTCAGATAAATGCGAGCACAGTTTCTAGAGCTGAAGAAAGACTGACAGTGCTCCCATCCTGACGGTTCCAGAAAGTGACAAGGCCTTTGACATCTACAGTGATGCATCCAAGATGGGCCTTGGAGCTTCCTCATGCAAGAAGGAAAGTAATAGCGTATGCCTCCAGACAGCTCAAGGACTATGAGAAGAATTACCCTACTCATGACTTGAGCTAGCAGCTGTGGTTTTTGCACTGAAGCTCTGGAGACACTACCTGTATGGAGTGCAGTGCAGAATCTTCACAGACCATCAGAGTTTGAAGTACTTCTTCACTCAGAAGGATCTGAATATGAGGCAGCGCAGGTGGCTAGAGTTGGTCAAAGATTATGACTGTGAAATCCTCTACCACCCAGGTAAAGCTAATAAAGTGGCAGATGCACTGAGCAGAAAATCCTGTGCAGCACTGATGTCCCTATCATCACTGTCTCTACCACTTCAGAAAGAAATAAAGGATTTTGGAGTCGAGGTAATAATTGGGCAACTTTCTGCATTGACTCTAGAGTCAACCCTGCTTGTGGATATACAAAGAAAGCAAAGTCAAGACCCAGGGATCCAGAAGATCAAGCAGGAGATCCAAGAGGCAGAAAATTCAGAGTTTCGAGTATCAGATAGTGGCATCCTCTACCTTGGAGACCGCCTTTGCGTCCCCAATGATGAGGAACTAAGAAAGAATATTTTAGAAGAAGCCCACAGTACCCCGTACTCTATGCATCCTGGTTCTACCAAGATGTACCAAGATTTAAAGCAAAGGTTCTGGTGGTCTGGACTCAAGCGAGACGTGGCCAGATATATCAGTACCTGCTTGACCTGCCAGAGAGTCAAAGCAGAGCACCAGAGACCAGGTGGAGTTCTGCAGCCTATTCAGATTCCAGAATGGAAATGGGAAGATATTTCCATGGATTTCATAGTGGGACTACCCAGAACAACGAATGGATATGATGCAATCTGGGTAATAGTAGACAGATTGACTAAGTCTGCCCACTTCCTAGCCATCAGGATCTCCTATTCCATGGAACAACTAGCTCAGTTATACCTCAAGGAGATCGTCAGACTACATGGAGTCCCTAAGACTATCATTTCAGATAGGGACAGTAGGTTCACTTCGCACTTCTGGGAGTGCGTACAGATAGCTCTAGGCACCAAACTGAAGTTTAGCACAGCTTTCCATCCTCAGACAGATGGTCAGACAGAGAGAGTTAATCAAGTACTAGAAGATATCCTCAGAGCTTGTGCTTTAGATTTCAAGGGCAGTTGGTGCAGATATTTGTGCTTAGCGGAATTTGCTTACAACAATAGTTATCAGGCCACTATCGGCATGGCACCCTATGAGGCTTTATATGGACGGAGGTGTAGATCTCCTATCTGCTGGTACGAGGGTGGTGAGAGGCAAGAGTTAGGCTTACAGACAGATCTTATAGATGATACCACCGTAGCCATACAGCAGATCCGCCAGAGAATAGAAACAGCTCAAAGCCGCCAGAAGAGCTATGCTGATACACGGCGCAGACCATTAGAATTTGAAGTTGGGGATACAGTGTTCCTCAAAGTGGCTCCCATGAAGGGAGTAATGCGTTTTGGGAAGAAGGGCAAGCTAAGTCCCAGATATGTAGGACCATACCCCATCACTAGAAGAGTTGGCAAAGTAGCTTATGAGTTGGAGCTACCTCAGGAGATGTCAGCTATCCACAACATATTTCATGTTTCTATGCTGAAGAAGCATATCCCAGATGCCACCCAGGTGATAGAGCCACAGACGGTACAAGTTCGCGAAGATCTCAGTTATGATAGTCGGCCTATTCAGATAATAGACCGAGCAGTTAAGAAATTGCGAAACAAGGAGGTACCATTAGTGAAAGTCATATGACAAAATCACAGAGTAGAAGAGGCAACATGGGAACCAGAGGACAGCATGAGGCAGAAATACCCAGAGTTGTTTTAAGTTCGAGGACGAACTTTTTATAAGGTATGGGGGATTGTAACGCCCGAAAATTCTCGAAACTAATTTTAGAAATATCTTAGAATTTATTCCAAATTTATAGATATTTTTATAGAATTTTTCCGTAAACGAAAGTGGCAAAAAGGGTTATAAACAGAAAATCGCGTAAGTGGGAATCGATCCCTTCACCTACGCTGTGAGAGGAGAATGGGCGGACCAGCTGGGCTGGTTCGTTTTTGTTGAAATAGATTATGCGAAACAATAGATAAGGTATAATTAGGTAAATTCGCCCCCATAAGTATAAAAGAGGGAGTTACGAGTTTTAGGTTAATTTTCTCCCAACCTAGCGGCGCCGACGGCCTCCCTCACGCACGCGACCTCTCCTCTTCCTCTCTTGCGTTTTCTTCATCTTCTCCTCTTCTTTTGCCGCCCAAGACAAAGGGGAACAAAGGGAAGGTCTCAAGAGGCCCTATTCTCTACGAGAATTCTCGTAGACGCGAGGAGAACACCAAGGAGCAAGAAGAACGTCGAAATTCGACGTTTCCTCGGGAATTTCAGATTTTATTCGTAAGGAAAACCTAGCGCAGGAGGTAAGTACTGCTCACCTGCAGTAAGAGGCGGTTTTCCGCAAGAATTTTCCCTTCAAAGTTTTAAAAGAGATATTTACTTTTAGTTTAAGATTTCGCATGTGATCTTAGTTCATTATATGCTTATATATATTTGATAGAGTACCCTATGTGAGTGTAGGGTCTAAGAAATCTATAAGAAAAGAAAAGAAAGATAAAGAAAAGAAAAGAGAAGGCCAAGGCCTTACGAAATCCCCAAAAGTCAAGACTTAGGGATTTGGGCACACAAGGTGTTCGATAAAATGCCAAGGCATTTAAAGATAAGAAAGAAAGAGAGAAAGCTATTTTATTTTGTAAGGCCAGTACCCGGCGTCCAAGGGCGTCGTTAAAGAAATCCAGTGTCCAATTCCAAGGTCTTGGCCCTGGTAGACCAAGGTCTGCTCTATTAGGATTGGCGGCTCGCTACCCCCAACCTTTTAGGGAACGCGCATAAGATGGTACTTACGTCTTAAGTGGATCCAAGTGAGTTATTATTTTCAAGTATATGCTTTAGCAAAGTTTTTCTAAAGTTTAAGGAAGTTTTCTAAAAGTAAAGAAAGATTTAAAATTAAAGAATTGCTAAAGTTTCAAGTTAAGCCAAGAAAAAAAGTGAGTTAAGATTTATTAATGCTTGAGTATACATGTTTGAGTTATACATGTTTAGTGTTTCTTTTAAGCATAAAAGTATCTCATGTGATTTGACTTATTAATGCTTGAGTATGCATGTTTGGAGTTATACATGTTTAGTGTTTCTTTTAAGCATAAAAGTATCTCATGTGATTTGACTTATTAATGCTTGAGTATGCATGTCTTGAGTTATACATGTTTTAGTATTTCTTTCAAGCATAAAAGTATCTCATGTGATCTTCCATTGTCTAAAAAGCATGCTTGCACATTTCGAGATTTTGTGAGCTAGATAGTACTTGCTAAGCTTTATGCTTAATAGTTGCATTTCCTCTTACTGCAGGCAAAGGTAAAGGCAAGCAATTCTGAAGGAAGGCGACGAGGCGGTGCTGAGCGACGTGTGTGTGGTGGCTGACCTTGGAGAGGTCCTTGGGACGAGACAGTTTAGCTTATTTGAAATGCAATGTTTAAGGTTTCCAAATTCCAAGTTATTGTGTTATGGAGTTTATTAAACATTTATGCTTCGGATAGTTTTACATGCTCAATTTTGTAGAATGAAGATTCCATGTCATTTCAATTAGTATGCATACTTTTGTGAATGCACTAGATGAGTAAGGGCATGAGTAGTTTAGCATGTTGATACATTGAATTTTAGACTTATTCTTGAGCTTAGTATTCCCTTTTGGACTAAATCCTAATTGTGCTTAAAATGCTTGTAAATTCGGTAGAAAAGTAAGGTTTACATTCTATCTATTTGATGCATGTGCCAAGATGTTGTTAGTCTCCTTTTGAATTAAGTTTTATTGCTTTAAATATGCTTAGAAAAGTTACATTTATATTCCATAATGCTTCAGTAATGTTATAGAACCTTGTGTGATGAGTTTAAATGCATGACTATTAAAGTTAGAATATCATTATTAGATAGATTTAAATACAAAAAAAAAAGTTAAAGAAAGTTCCGCATTTTTAGTCGTTGTATTAGAGTCAAGAAGTAGACAAAGTAACGGTCCGTCTAAGGTAGAGAAGGCGGGTCGTTACACTCTCCTTGGAGAGAGACCCCCAGAAGGGCAAGGCCCCCATGCGGGGTCCTCCCTCTGGTCATGTGGGAGTCATCTCCGAGGGACCTACGAGAGGGGACTTGATAACTACTATTTTGTTGATTATTTTAGGCTTTAAAATCCATGTTTGATCCATATTTTCTATACTTAATCTTGAAATTACCCTAGGTTCCATGGATTAATTTTATTTTGGGCTTTATTGCAAATCTTTGCAAATTTGAGATGTTTGATATCTAATTTGAAGCTGATTTTTGCAGGCTGAAGGAACATGGACCTAGGTCAAGTTGGGTCAAGGTTGGGTCAGAATCAGGCTCAGATCAAGGCAATCAAGCTTTGGAGAACTGTGAGCCGTCCATTCAGAAGGCAAGTAGATCTGGGCCATCCAGGGCAGATCCGATTGATCCCAGCTGAGGAGAGGTAGATCTGACCTTTAGATTGAGATATGAAAGTTTAGGGTTCAATCAGAAAGATCCAACTGTTGGATTAAGCCAAGACAATCTCAGCCGTCCATTGCTAAGTACTTAATCAAAAATCCCTCAGAAATTTTGCGTCATCGCGGGTCGCAGTGTTCTTCCGAGTTCTTCCTGTTCTTTGCGTTTTTCTTCTTCGTTTCTTCATCGATCACGTGGCCACATCAGAATCGAGCTAGGTTTGAGTTCCAGATCATCAGATTTGCATCTCCGTGAGATTTCCTGCTCAAGTTTGTCGCTGAGAAGAGCTTGGTGAGGGTTTCGCCAGTTCTTGCCAGTTTCGGATCGAATCACACTTGTTCTCCATCCTCATCAATCGGATGCAAGTCGAAGGGGTTCTTTGAGTTGCCCTGATTGTTCCTGAATCATCATCGCACTCCATTTCAGCAAGTACGAAGAGATCGGAGGATTGGTTCTCTCGACGGCAAAATCCGAGCTGAAGTGATCGCGAGAGCTGAGGATCTGTCGATTTGTCAAGCTACGGGGTTCGTAGCTGTTTCTTGAGTGACAACAAGAAGGATTCGAACTAAGGGATGAGTCTGATGTTTAGTTGTTGCTAATTTTTGTTTCGCAATTCTGTTTCGTCCGTAGTTTAGTTCTGTATCTGCAGATTTTCAGACACTGATCGGTCTGTCGACCGACCCAAGCATCATATGATCGGTCTGTCGACCGATCAGGCTTGCTTCTGATCGAACTGTCGACCGATCAGGTAGTCCAGTTTCAATTTGTGCTCTGTTTTGTTTAGGCTTGACTTATTTCAAATTCTCCAACCTTGCCGTTAGACACAACTACTTGAATTTAATTTAAATTCTCAAATTCCCTTAATTATAGCTTCTTTGCACTCAATTTTAGTTGTGAATTCCTAGCTTATCATTTCAAGTTGCATGTTTAATTGTCAATTAGTTTAAGTGTAGTTTTGACAATCGTATTTGCTTAGTAAGTACCTTTTATTCCTGCTATTTCTTTCTAAATTGCAAAACAAACCCCCATATTATTCGAAAACCCCAAACATTTGATGACACATAAATTCGATCTTGAATCAAACATCCTAAACTAGTCCTTGAAAAAAAAAACACGACTTGAGGCCCCTTTACTATATTTTATCTTGTGAGCTAGGGTTTTCAATCTATAAATATCTAAATTTGAGACTCACATTCGTGACATCTATTTTGGGTCCATCAAATTTTTGGCGTCGTTGCCGGGCAACCTAACTAGTTGAGTTTGTTTGATTTTTTGCTTGCGTGCTTATTGCCATATTCTGTGATCTATTTTACTTGTTTTATTTTTCCATATACATTTGCTGCGATTTGTGTTGGTTTTATGACCAGGTCCGCAGGTGGTGATCTCAAGGAACTTGACCCTGAAATTGAGAGGACTTTCAGAGCAAGGAGAACCAAGGCAGAATTTCAGAGGCTATTGATATTCCTCCTCTTCAGACCATTTCTACTCATTCAGGCATTATTATGGTAGACCACCAGAAGACCATGAAAGAACTTGCAGTACCAGATGACACTTTCCAGTACTCCAGCATTGCTTATCCAGAGCTTACTGGCGATTTCGAGCTTAGATCAGGACTCATCCACTTGTTGCCTAAATTTCAAGGATTATCTGGAGAGGATCCAAACAGACATCTTCATGAATTTCACGTAGTCTGCTCCACCATGAAGTCTCAGGGAATTTCAGAAGAAGATATTAAGCTGAGGGTGTTCCCATTTTCCCTGACTGGAGCAGCAAAGGATTGGTTCTATTATCTGCCTACTGGGCATGTCTCTAGCTGGATTTCCATGAAGAAGGCATTTCTAGAAAAATACTTCCCAGCCTCCAGGACTGCAATCATCAGAAAGAGTATCTGTGGAATACAGCAAGTAGTGGGAGAGACTCTTTATGACTATTGGGAAAGGTTCAACTAGCTTTGCTCTAGTTGTCCACAGCACCAGATTAGTGAGCAGCTACTCATTCAGCACTTCTATGAGGGTTTGCTCCAGATGGATAGGATTATGATCGATGTTGCAGCTGGAGGAGCCCTAGTAAACAAAACACCAGATCAAGCTAGGGAGTTGATTTCGAACATGGCAGAGAACTCACAGCAGTTTGGAAGCAGAGTTTATCCACCAGAGGAGTGAATAAGGTCCAGTGGCTTCTAATGAACAAAGGGATATCAGGAATTCTTTGGCAGAGCTTACATCATTGGTGAAGAGCAGAGCTTTATCCACCAGAGGAGTGAATGAGGTCCAGGTGGCTTCTAATGAACAAAGGGATATCAGGAACTCTTTGGCAGAGCTTACATCATTGGTGAAGCAAATGGCTCTAAACAATGCAAGCCAAAATCCCAATTTTTCAGTACCTCCACCATCAAGCCAAGTGATGAGGTTATGTAGTATTTGTTCTAGCCAAAAACACAATTCAGATTCATGTCCCAACCTCCAACAAGATGAAACAATAGCGGCGTTAGCTAGGGGACAATTTCAAGCCAAGAATAACCCCTACTCCTCTACTTACAACCCTGGTTGGAGGAATCATCCAAACTTGAAGTATGGCAACTCTTTTTATCAGCAAAACCCATAACAACAGCCCTATCAACAGCCCCAACCAATTTCCAGCAAAATCAGCAAGGGCAGTCCCAATTTTAGCCATTTCAGCAAACATTCCAGCAACCTTTTCAAGGGAATCAGCAAGGCTTTCAAGGAAATCTGAATTTTCAGCAACAATATCAACCATCTCAGCAGGGATTCCAGCCCTACAACCAAAATTTCCAGCCACAAAATCAAAGTTTCCAGCCACTCAATTTCAACCTTCACCACAACAATTTCCACTTCAAAACCAAAGTTTTCAGGCTATAATTCTCAGCAAGTTCAACCACCATTCCAACCCAATTATCAACCATTTCAGCAGCCAATTCAACCCTACAATCAGCCCCAACAACTCCAATTCCAAAATTCACAGCAGGGAAACAATTTTCAGCAGCCTACCTCATCATTTCAAGGCCAACCGAAGACTTACTCTAATCAAGGAGGCTATGGAGGTTCCAGTGGGGGAAATGCGCAACAACAGAGGCTAGAAGAGATGTTACAACAACTTTTGCAACAACAAAGGAATGATCCCACCTTACAAAACATCGAGAGACAAATAGGACAATTGGCTAGTGGGATAAACCAAATACAAGCCCAAGGATCAAACCAACTACCTTCTCAATCTACTCCAATCCAAAGGGAAACGTTAATGCTATTACTTTGAGGAGTGGGAAGGTCACTTCAACTTCAAATGGTCCAAGGGCTAATTTTTCAGAAAACAGGATAGCAACTTCTTTTTCAGCCCCAAACAGCCCTGAAATCACTTCAAATTCAGTTGGTTCCACCCCTAGTCCAAGCCTAACTCCTTCCTCAAGTAATCATGTGATTTTGGTGGAAAATGAAGGAGAAATCAGTGACAAAAGTGATTTTACAGCAGCTACATCAAGTGGGATTTCAGCTCAAAATTCAGCCCCTCAAATTTCGGTTCAAGAGGAAGAAGTAAGGGTTCCTTTGCCCTTTCCCCAGCGTAAAACTCCAGCCAAGAAGCAATGGAGGAGGAGAAAGCTAAGGAATACAATGAGCTTGTGAAGTTGTTTAGTAAAGTGGAGATTAATGTACCCTTGTTAACCATGATTAAATAGATTCCTAAGTATGCAAAATTCCTCAAGGACTTATGTGTTCACAAGAAGAAGTTAAGGAGAATGAGTTGTCAGCTTGGGGAAAAATGTTTCAACACTTATCCATGTCATCCCTCAGAAGTGTGAAGACCCAGGGGTTTTTACTGTATCTTGTGAAATAGGGAGGACTATGTTTCATGATGTCATGTTGGACTTAGGAGCTTCCATTAATGTAATACCCAGATCAGTCTTCCAGATACTTGGTATTGGCCCTCTACAGCCTACTGGAGTGGTGATTCAGTTAGCGACCGGAGTCAGACCCATCCAGCCGGTATTATTGAAGATGTTTTGGTAAAAGTGAAGGAGCTAATTTTCCCTGCAGATTTTTACATTCTGGGCATGGAGGGAGACTACCTTGCACACAGATCTCCACTCATCCTAGGGAGGTCATTTCTGAAGACTACAAGGACAAAAATCGATGTTTATGCTGGGACACTATCCATGGAAGTGGGGGACACAGTAGTCCAGTTCAGTATTTTCGATGCCATGAAGTACCCTAGAGAAGATTACTCTATTATGAGCATTGATATTCTAGATGGATTGGTTGATACAGATTCAGTTGCTGAGGGAGCTCCATTTATTATTTCAGAGGAGGCTGACGATACACTTTCTATTGAGGATGATGATTCAGAGGTTATTTCATATTCATTTCCAGTTGGAGAGGATTTTCTAGGTGTAGGGGATTGCACAGAGCCCCAAGGATCACCTATTTCTATTGAGATTTCAGAGGATTCAGAGCACAAGTATGATAGTGTAGGGGATTGTACTGAGCCCCAAGGATCACTCATACCCACTGAACATGCCCAGATTGAGCTCAAGCCTTTGCCAGATCATTTAAAATATGCTTATCTAGGAGAGGAGCGGACTTTTCCTGTTATCATTGCACAGCACCTAGAGTCAGAGCAAGAAGAAAAATTATTGCAAGTCTTAAGGCATCACAAGAAAGCTATTGGGTGGACTTTATCAGATATACCAGGTATTAGCCCAGCTCTCTGCATGCACAGGATATTCTTGGAAGAAAATGTTAAACCAGTGAGGCAGCTACAAAGGAGACTTAATCCACTCATTTTGGATGTGGTTAAGAAAGAGGTGACTCGACTACTACAGGCAGGAATCATCTACCCTATTTCTGATAGCCAGTGGGTTAGTCCCATACATGTGGTGCCCAAGAAATCTGGAGTTACAGTGGTGGAAAATGGAAGCAACCAACTAGTGCCCACCAGAGTTAAAAATTCCTGGAGAGTATGCATTGACTATAAGAAGCTAAACAAAGTCACGAGGAAAGATCACTTCCCTTTGCCATTTATTGATCAGATGCTTGAGAGACTGGCAGGGAATCCCATTACTGCTTCTTGGATGGGTACTCAGGCTATTTCCAGATCTGCATAGACCCAGAGGATCAAGAGAAGACTACCTTTACTTGTCCTTTTGGCACATTTGCCTACAGACAGATGCTATTTGGACTCTGCAACGCTCCAGGAACGTTCCAGCGATGCATGGTAAGTATATTTGGTGAGTTGTTAGAGCATTGCATGGAGATCTTCATGGATGACTTTTCAGTTTTTGGCACTTCATGTGATTCATATTTAGATAACTTGTCTAGGGTTTTGCACAGATGCATTGAGACTAACCTTGTGCTTAGTTTTGAAAAATGTCACTTTATGGTAGAGCATGGAATTGTACTAGGACACATAGTCTCTAGGAAAGGTATTGAGGTAGATCCTGCAAAAATTAGTGTTATATCTTCTTTATCTTACCCCGTCTACGTACGGGATGTTCGTGCTTTTCTTGGACATGCAGGGTTCTACCGCAGATTCATTAGAGACTTCAGCGATATTGCTCGACCCTTGACAAGATTGTTGCAAAAAGATGTTGATTTTTGTTTTGATGATAAGTGTAAAGAAGCTTTTCACAGATTAAGGGAGGCTCTTACCTCAGCTCCTATCATTAGATCACCTGATTGGAATTTGCCCTTTGAACTAATGTGTGATGCATCTAATTTTACAGTGGGAGCTATTCTTGCCCAAAGGGTGGATGGAGCATCTCATGTCATATGCTATGCCTCCAAGACCCTAGATGTCGCCCAAGCAAATTACACCACCACTGAAAAGGAGCTTCTTGCCATTGTTTTTGCTTTGGATCGATTTAGATCTTATCTGTTGTGCTCACATGTTATTATTTTTTCTAATCATGCAGCTTTGAAATACCTGTTGAAAAAGCCAGATGCTAAGCCTATACTAATCAGATGGATGCTCCTGCTCCAAGAATTTGACCTGGAGATCAGAGACAGGAGTGGCAAAGAGAACCAAGTTGCAGATCACTTGAGCAGAATTGAGAGAGATGGACCTCCTACCCCTATTGACGATGATTTTAGAGACGAGCATCTTCTTGCGATACATGGAGAGTCGCCTTGGTATGCAGACCTTGTTAACTTTTTAGTAGCTCATGTCTTTCCTATACAATTTTCTAAAGCTCAAAAAGATAAACTCAAAAGCGATGCAAAATTCTATGTATGGGATGACCCTTATTTATGGAAGTTTTGTAATGATCAAATAATTAGGAGATGCGTACCCGACCATGAGTTTTCTTCTGTCCTTACATTTTGTCATTCATCAGCTTATGGGAGGCATTTTGGACCCCAAAGAACAGCTAGGAAGATGTTAGAATGTGGATTGTATTGGCCTACCCTATTTCATGACGCATATCTGTTTTATAAGAATTGTGATAGATGTCAGCGAACTGGAAACATAGGAGTGAGAAATGAGATGCCCCAACACACTATACTATTCTGTGACATTTTTGATATATGAGGAATAGATTTTATGGGACCTTTTCCTACATCCTGTGGATACTTGTATATTTTGCTTGCTGTAGATTATGTTTCTAAATGGGTGGAGGCCATTCCCTCCAAGACTGATGATTCTTGTGTTGTTGTTAGCTTTATCTGGTCACACATTTTCTGCAGGTTTGGAATTCCAAGGGCTATAATAAGTGACCAAGGATCTCATTTTTGCAATAAACACATGAAGGCTCTACTTGGCAAGTATGAGGTTGTGCACAAAGTTTCTACCTCCTACCATCCCCAAACAAATGGACAGACCGAAATTTCTAATAAAGAGATCAAATCAATTTTGGAAAAGACCGTTGGGCCCAATAGGAAAGATTAGAGCAAGAGACTTGATGATGCACTATGGGCCTATAGAACGGCATACAAGACCCCCATTGGAATGTCTCCTTACCGCTTAGTGTATGGAAAAGCTTGTCATCTTCCCGTGGAAATAGAGCACAAAGCATATTGGGCGGTGAAGGCTTGTAACTTTGATGCTACCAAGGTGGGAGAAGAGAGAAAACTTCAACTCCAAGAACTTGAGGAGATTAGACTAGAAGCATTTGAGAACTCAAGGATCTACAAAGAAAAGACTAAGATTTTTCATGACAAGCACATCTTGAAGAAAGAATTCCAAATTGGCGACAAGGTTCATTGTATAAGTCAAGGCTCAAATTGATTAAGGGTAAGTTGAGGTCGAGATGGGAAGGACCATTTGTTGTGACTAACATTTTCCCTTATGGTGTTTGTGAAATCAAGGATGAAGCCAATAATTTTGTTTGGAAAGTCAATGGCCACCGGCTCAAAAAGTACTTTGAAGAATTAAGGGAGCTAGAGGTGGATGGATTGGACATCAAAGACGCTATCTACCCAAATTAAGGGGAGTTTACTTTTCTTACACTTTGATTTCATTGTATATATCATTTTCATGTTCTAGAAGTAAATCTTTCTTTTTGAAGTGAGTTGTTGATAATAAATGCTTAGGAAGTATAGATTGAATAAATAGTCATTGTAGATACCATGTTATTTCTTTTGGCACCTTTTCTCAATGAGTAGGAATAAATGTATCCCTCTAGGTCGTCTCCATATCATTTTAGAATCTCTTGAAAACAAATTAAATTTGATTGTTAAAACTTAAGATTTGAGCTAATGGATGAATTCTTGGATGTTTGAGTACTACTTGGGTATGGATTCTAGATTGATGACTTGAGATGAATTATTTCTACCTAGTGAGGATTTAGCCTAATTTTTGTGATACACACATGTCATTGTGCTTTAGAACTTGCTTAGGTTCTTTCAAAACCATATTTCTATGATTGGACCACATCTATAGAGGTTAATCACTTTGTTTTTCCTTTTCATCTCAGTTTTTGCAATAATCATTGTTGATACATGATTTAGTCTTCTTCCTTTCCATGTTTTTTCTGCTCATAACTATTTTTCTCCCATGGACATGGTTGTTTGGAATGGTTCTGGATGTTACTTTGCCCAAGACGGACAAAAATTTAGGTGTGGGGGAGGTGGCTAGAGTTTTGAAATGTTTGGAATGAAGAAACATCAAGGATGCAATTAAAGAAAAAATTTTGCGGTTGAAGTAAAAAGGGGTGCCAATTTGATTTGAGTCGGGTATCAAGAAGGAGTTGCAAGAAGTGGCTAGTAAAGGTAACGATTGAAGTATCTACATTCCTAAGTATTTCAAGTTTGATGAAGCATTGCAAGGAAGTGAATGAAAAAAAAAAGAGAAAGGAGAAGAAAAGCTGCTGTGAAAGCAGCTGAAGAAAAAAAAAGAAGAGAAAAAAAAAGAAGAATAAATATGAAGCATCAGGAGATGGGTGAGAATTCTGAAGTAGAAGTTGTGAATAAGAAGCTAGATGGAATTGAGATATAGTATTGAAAGAGAGAACCAAGGCAGAATTAGTTTCAGATTCGGAAACAGATTTTTGGCTACTGATCAGACTCTGACCAGTCCAGTGACCGATCAGGGAGCAGCCAGTCCGTTCTAGTGACCGATCAGAGGCAATACAGTACGAGCAGAAGAGGCATAGACCGATCTCCAGAACGATCAACAAAAGACTGATCGGTCTCTGGACCGATCAGTGGAGTTGGCACAGCAGAGAATGCAGAATTTGGTCATATTCTTCATCCAAATCAGCTAATACCTACCTATTTTAACTGAGGTTCCACTGAGAGGATTATACAAGAGGGCAAAGTGCATTAGAAACATTTCTTGAGCATCCAAGTCTTCCACTTCCTTAACGTCTCTATTTTATCATTCTCCATTTTATTTCTATCATTTCATATTTCATTAATTTGTTCTAATAAGCTTTTTTAGATGTGGATCCAAGTCAAGAATGATGGTGGAGAGTAGATAATAAGCAAGCTTATGGTCGTGCAAGAAACATGTTGTGTTTGAGCGAGCTCCACTTCACCATAAATATAGAATTTAGGAAGAGAGCCACTAAATCATTCCTTGAGAGGCTTTGTGAGTTTAGTTCATCTCAATGAATCATGAAGGATGAAATTTACTAAGTTGTTGATTTAATGACAAGTTACTAGTCCATTGAGCTTAGATTTTTGAGAATTAACAACCCTAGGTAATTTCTTTTCAACTGTTTCTGAATATGATTGAGAATAATTTAAGGGGGTACATATTTAGTAGCTTGCGCGAGACGCTCAAGTTTAAGTGTGGGGGAGTTGATAACTACTATTTTGTTGATTATTTTAGGCTTTAAAATCCATGTTTGATTCATATTTTCTATGCTTAATCTTGAAATTACCCTAGGTTCCATGGATTAATTTTATTTTGGGCTTTATTGCAAATCTTTGCAAATTTGAGATGTTTTGATATCTAATTTGAAGCTGATTTTTGCAGGCTGAAGGAACATGGACCTAGGTCAAGTTGGGTCAAGGTTGGGTCAGAATCGGGCTCAGATCAAGGCATTCAAGCTTTGGAGAACTGTGAGCCGTCCATTCGGAAGGCAAGTAGATCTAGGCCATCCAGGGTAGATCCGATTGATCCCAGCTGAGGAGAGGTAGATCTGACCTTCAGATTGAGATCTAAAAGTTTAGGGTTCAATCAAAGAAGATCCAACCGTTGGATTAAGCCAAGACAATCTCAGCCGTCCATTGCTAAGTACTTAATCAAAAATCCCTCAGAAATTTCGCGTCGTCGGGGGTCACAGTGTTCTTCCGAGTTCTTCCCGTTCTTTGCGTTTTTCTTCTTCGTTTCTTCATCAATCGCGCGGCCACATCAGAATTGAGCTAGGTTTGAGTTCCAGATCATCAGATTTGCATCTCCGTGAGATTTCCTTCTCAAGTTTGTCACTGAGAAGAGCTTGGTGAGGGTTTCGCCAGTTCTTGCCAGTTTCGGATCGAATCACACTTGTTCTCCATCCTCATCAATCGGATGCAAGTCGAAGGGGTTCTTTGAGTTGCCCTGATTGTTCATAAATCATCATCGCACTCCATTTCAACAAATACGAAGAGATCGGAGGATTGGTTCTCTCGACGGCAAAATCCGAGCTGAAGTGATCACGAGAGCTGAGGATCTGTCGATTTGTCAAGCTGCGGGGTTCGTAGCTGTTTCTTGAGTGACAACAAGAAAGATTCGAACTAAGGGATGAGTCTGATGTTTAGTTGTTGCTAATTTTTGTTTCGCAATTCTGTTTCGTCCGTAGTTTAGTTCTGTATCTGCAGATTTTCAGACACTGATCGGTCTATCAACCGACCCAAGCATCATTTGATCGGTCGGTCGACCGATCAGGCTTGCTTCTGATCGAACTGTCGACCGATAAGGTAGTCCAGTTTCAATTTGTGCTCTGTTTTGTTTAGGCTTGACTTATTTCAAATTCTCCAACCTTGCCGTTAGACACAACTACTTGAATTTAATTTAAATTCTCAAATTCCCTTAATTACAGCTTCTTTGCACTCAATTTTAGTTGTGAATTCCTAGCTTATCATTTCAAGTTGCATGTTTAATTGTCAATTAGTTTGTGTAGTTTTGACAATCGTATTTGCTTAGCTAAGTACCTTTTATTCCTGCTATTTCTTTCTAAATTGCAAAACAAACCCCCATATTATTCGAAAACCCCAAACATTTGACGACACATAAATTCGAGCTTGAATCAAACATCCTAAACTAGGCCTTGAAAAAAAAAGCACGACTTGAGGCTCCTTTACTATATTTTATCTTGTGAGCTAGGGTTTTCAATCTATAAATATCTAAATTTGAGACTCACATTCGTGACATCTATTTTGGGTCCATCAGGACTCCAACCGAGTTAGGAAATCTTATACCCGACAACTGGAAAACTACTCCATCGGTACGAGTTGGAGCCAGGGGTCAGGGCCTACAATATCCTTTGGGTTGTCCGTCCTTGAAGAAGTAGAAGCTCCCCATGAGGACGACATAGTGATTGTAGCCCGTATCGCTAACTATGAGGTTAAGCGTATCTTTGTGGACATAGGGAGTTCTGTGAACATCCTGTACAAGGCGGCTTGGGATCAGATGCAGATAGACAAGGAGGAACTGCTCCCGGTCTCGACTCTGCTATTCAGTTTCACCGGGAATCGCATACAGCCGGTAGGGCAAATCACCTTGTCACTCTCATTAGGCAGTGACAGGCTCGAAAGAACCCGAAGGACTCCTTTCTTGATCGTAGATGCACCCTCCTCCTACAATTCCATCCTGGGTCGCCCTGCGCTCAACACTTTCCAGGTGGTGGTCTTTGTTTACCACCAGAAGATAAAGCTCCCGATAGGCGATCGGGTGATTGAAGTCCGAGGAGACCAGCTGGTGTCTCGGCAATGCTATAGCGGAGAGGTCAGAACAGAGTCTCGGAAAAACCCGAAGGGCCTGGAAGACTAGTTGGAGGAGAAGGGAAAAAACTCAGGAGGTCCCGGCCCGACTGCGGTCTCGGACCCTTTTGGTCTCGGTAAGATTTGCGCTTTATTTAGAACATCTGTCTGGGTCTCTCTGTGCTCTCGCAGCAAAATCAAGTAATAAAAGGAGATGTCTTTTTCAAAATGACAATGCGCCACCAAGGACTTAAAAAACCCTAATACCCAGCGGTGCAGCCGATGCCCGGGGTACTTAGGCTTGGTCTGGGACCTACGCGCCCGACCAAGTATCCAAAACCCTAATACCTCGCGGTGCAGCCGATGCCCGGGGTACTTAGGCTTGGTCTGGGACCTACGCGCCCGACCAAGTACTCAAAACCCTAATACCTCGCGGTGCAGCCGATGCCCGGGGTACTTAGGCTTGGTCTGGGACCTACGCACCCGACCAAGTATCCAAAACCCTAATACCTCACGGTGCAGCCGATGCCCGGGGTACTTAGTCGTGGTCTGGGACCTACGCGCCCGACCAAGTATCCAAAACCCTAATACCCCGCGGTGAAACCGATGCCCGAGGTACTTAGGCTTGGTTTGGGACCTACGCGCCCGACCAAGTATCCAAAACCCTAATACCTCACGGTGCAGCCGATGCCCAGGATACTTAGGCTTGGTCTGGAACCTACGCGCCCGACCAAGTACCCAAAATCCTAATACCTCATGGTGCAGCCGATGCCTAGGGTACTTAGGCTTGGTCTGGGACCTACGCGCCCGACCAAGTACCCAAAACCCTAATACCTCACGGTGCAGCGATGCCTAGGGTACTTAGGCTTGGTCTGGTACCTATGCTCTCGACCAAGCATCTAAAACCCTAATACCTCGTGGTACAGCCGATGCCTGGGGTACTTAGGTTCAAGCCAGGTTGTCTCAGACCACCCACCGAGGATGCAAACCCGGGTGACTCATAATATCCCTAGCGCCTGGGACAGGTGAGCGCTATGGATGCAATGGTAAAGTGGCATGCCCGACCCGGGGAACATAAGACAAACGCTTCAAAAATATAATCCGCGTACCATACACTGGGTAACAAAAATATTATTTTATTTATGTGAAAAATACAGGGAGAACAATATCTCAGAGAATTCTAAAGATACAATTGGATGAGAGAAAGCACTTTTCTACTTGGGTCTCCCTCCTCTACGGCTCTATTCCTGTAAGGTCGCTAGGCTCGGAACCACCGTCTGAGTATACAAGGCGTGGAAGTCTGTTGACAGGGCTCTCGAATCTTTTCCACCTTCTGGGTACTCCATCCGAGTAGTCAGCGACGGGCGAGGACGCCTGAGGTAACACATGGGTGACTCGACCCTCTCCGAAGACCCCCTCCCCGCAAAGATGCGGCCGAGTACAACATTCAAAAGGCAGAAAAAAGAGGAGGGGGAACAGCGACTGCAATTTCTCTCCGGAGCATGTAAAGACGCAATGAAGAATTGCCTTAACAGGAGAGGGGGAACAACAACCGTAATTTCTCGACGAAAAGAAGAAAGAGAAAGAGAAAAGCCAGCGGCAGTAGTCCCTCCCCTCTTGGTGACGACGTATCTCACAAAACGTCATCCTCTGCCCAAAACACAGGGAAAAGAAGGATCTGGAAGAGGATGGCGTCTGCTGGCGTAGGAGAAGGTAACCATCAGGATACGTCATCTCCTCCATGCATCCTGGCGGGTCATGTAAGGCCTTTTCTGAACTCCTCAGATAATCCCGGAGTCCCACATCCTCCAGGATTTTCAGAGAAACCCTGGACCTCATCTCCACCATGCTCCCCGGTAAGGGTAACGCCACAAAAGTTTCTACCTCTGATAGGTCCCTCAGCAAAAAACAATCCTACATCCTCAGCATTGGGCAGCTTGGGCGCCGACGAGGATGAAGGAAAGAGAGGTGACATCCAACTAAAAAGAAGCAAACAGAAGGGATGAGGGAGATGGCACACCCCTCTCCCCCTATTTATAGTGAGGGATGCCTCTCCGCGCAGTTAATGCGAAGAGAGCGCCAAAGCGGCAACAGACGCTGAAGCGTCGTTTTGACCAATGCGCCCACGCCGTATCTGTTAGTAATATGAGAGAAGTATCCTAAGGTAATCGCCTTATGATTGTAAACATTTATTTTAATAAATGATAATTCACTATTTGAGTATACATGTTTGTGTATTTGATTGGGATCTTAAACTCATCTACTGAATGTCCGCAATACAATTCACAACATAAGAGAATTTGTGATGGGATCACAACTAGTGATTATCTCTACATGTGCAATTGTGAAATATTGAAAATATCCCTAGTCGATGAATTGATAAAAACGGACACAATCAATTCTGTTGAGACTAGCATGGGTTATTCTCTAATCAGCTGATTCTCACTGGCTGGTGACATTGGGATGTCCGGAGATAAACATGGATGCTAGTTAAGGGAACTAGTTCATTGGAGTGACTAGCTGTAAAACTTCATATGGAAATCTACATATAGATATGTCAATGAAGTTCTTACTGCAGCTTAAGTGCGATGTTCCTTTGACTTGCGTTGTTCAAGTCATCTTGGTCATGGAGACTTATACTTTAACATCTTAAGCAAGCATCTCCAAGGAGGTGTGGACCCAGGATGATTGGGTATAAGCCGAAGTGCCCGAAGATGTTTGAACAGCCTACAAAGGATTCACCACTCCTTGCGAGGAGATGTATACCCAAGGCCTATCGTCGGATTGTTACTCAAAGCCTCTGGCCAGAGCATGACATGTTTAGAGTATGAGTCTCTAAAATACATGAGAGTAATTAAAAATCCAAAGGACGAGAGAACGTTACTTGGGCTAGGTGTGACGTAGTCAGCCTAGTGGGGACTGACACACACAGACCATGTCCTGAACCAAGTGGGTATAAGATGGTGAAGGGAATGAGGCACGATTCATTAGAGCTGCTGAAGGGTTTCAGAATTATTTCTGAGGTCAACCGTTGATCTTTCGATTAATTGGGGGTCATGATGTACTACTAGGTGTCACTCATGATCGTTCTATAATTGGTTGATTATAGACGGCCAACATAAATCAAAAGCCTATTTAGTCACACGCACTACGAGTAATCCGAGGGATTTAAAACGAGTTGAAAATTGGATTTTCCGATCAAGAGAAATAAGTCGAATCTAAATTTATCAGAGGCGCACGGGAAGCTTAAAATGACTAAGTCTTTTGAAGGCTTATTGGACGAATTAAATGAGTTTAATTCGCGATGGGTTTGGCTTGGTGTGGCCGGCCAAAGAGGGTGCCCACCCTCTTTGGTTTGGCCGGCCACTACAAGGAGAGAAAACCAATTTATTTGGTTTATTTTATAAAATAAATCAAGCGCGATTTGTTTTATAAAATTATGGATAAATAAATCTATATAAAGAAATTTATATAAAGAGATTTATATAAAGAAATTTATATAAAGAAATTTATAGAAATTTATTCTTTTTATGGAAATTTAAAATGAACCATGGATCGGTTTATTTTAATTTTATAAAATCAATTATGAATTGATTTTTCCATGATAAGAAAAATTTATAAATTTCTTGTAAATTTTATTCCATAATAAAAGGAGAGATGTATTTGTTTTATTATAAAGTTAGTTATAATAAAACTTGGCATAAACGGAATAATTCATAAGAAAATTTATAGGATAAATTTCTTATGAAAAATTCCGTTAAAGGGGAGACTTGGCAAGGGAGAGGCTACTATATAAAGGAACCAAGGCTAGGCTTGAATTCCTTAATTGAGTTATCAAGAGATTTAGTAGCTCTCTCTTATTCTCTCCCTCTCCTTCTCTCCTCCTCCTAGGGCCGACGCCCACTCTTCATCCTAGGGCCGGCGCCCACTCCTCCTAGGGCCGGCGCACCTTCACCTCCTAGGGTTGGCGTGAGCTACATCCACTAAGAAGGTGCCAAAGAAGAAGAAGAAGAAGCGGGTCGCAACTCCTTCCTTCCCGGAATTTTGATTCCGTTACTTGGTGGTTAGTTTCCATCATTCTCTCTTGATATTTTAGTTGTGCCTTTAGAGAATCTAGTAGTTCTCGTCGGCACAAAACTCGTGGCTTTGCGAAGTCATCCCGAAGAGAACTCGGCGTGGACGCGAATAGAGGCGGAGTTTCCAAGGGACGCTACGGTTGGATCTCGTCCCTTACTTCGAGTTACGCGAGGTAACGAGTAAATTAGTTTACTTTCTGCAAAAATTTTAATTTATGATCATGTCCACACATCATAAGGTTGCATGCTAGATACGTGGTTAAAAATAATTTAAGAAATTATTTTTGCTAATTCTTCCGCTGCACGTAAATATTTTAAAATTTACGAACCCGTATCCTTGTCAACATGCACCCGGTCCCAACAGTATCTCCCGCGACTCTTTATAAATCCATTCAAGAGGATTGCGTATAAGGCAGAAGTGACGGTTCGGGAGCCGCTCGCATACTCCAGAAGGAAGCATCGGCGGGGACCCATCATGGACTTAAATGCAAGCATGTAGTTTTGACTTGGAGAATTTTTCAGGAGGGATCTGCCCTCAGGATCAACCTCGAGGTAAACAGGTACCTTTTCCATTCATTATACCCGTAAAAGTAAAGACGTGAGACACGTTGGGCAAAGGCACATACACTAAGAATAGTGAAAGTGATTGCATTAATTCAAAACTTCTACAATGAGGCCGATCCCCCGAGGAGCGGGGGACTCCGCCAACACGGGCCCTCGGGCAAAGACCCCTCTCTAGCACAGAAGGCACCTATAATCGCGGGTCAACATCGGGAGGGAGGAGTTGGTCCTTCTTCAATTTATCGATAGCCCCGTGGAAGCCCTGCTGTAGGCGCTGCATTACCTGGTCGGCCACAATGGCACGGAACTCATCCGACTCCAGAAACTTCACCTTGAAGCCTGCCTCGGTTTCCTTAGAACTAGAAGCATGGCCAACTCGAAGGGTAAGGAGCTCGGCCTCGGCAGTCTCGTAGGAACGTCTCAACCATTCCAGCTCGGCAGACATCTCCGCCTGCTCGGCCAAGGCCTCTTTGAGTCTCTCCGATGTGGCACACTCATCCGACCGAGCCTGGATCAAGTCATCCTCCAGGACGGATGCGCGGTCGGTGGCCATCAGGAGAGCAGACTCCTTCTGACTAAGTTGTAGCGCCTGATCCTGATTGCGCGAGTTCAGTCTCTTGGTCGAGGCTACCATGAGCGGGATGTCACCCGACAACTCCCTCTCCCTCGCCTAGAGCTGGTCTCTCTCCTGCGTCACCTAGAGCAGGTCCGTGGTGACAGTCATAGCCATCTTGGACACCCGACATTCTCTGTGCAGGGAATTATGAAGAGCCTGCTCCTTGTCTTGAAAGAGGTTCATCTGGTGAGCGACCTTCGCCGGAAGAGCCCTGCTGACCCTCTCCTGCATCAATCCTGCCCAACGCTCGTGGTCAGCTGTAGCCTCCGCCCTCAATGCCCGGCGGAGCATGACTTCAACCCTGGGCTAGGAATACAGACCCCGGTCGGCGGTCACGCAATCCTCAATGGCCTGCCATTGAGCCAAGGAGTTAGGTAATGACAAGAGAACATCCAATGCAATAGTGATTTGTACCTTTAGGAGAGTCTCCCGAAGAGTGGTGAGTGGGCCCGCCGAAACATGTACGGCCGCCCCTCCATAGGCACTCCCGCGCCCCTCAGGCCGCGGCGAACTCGGACAGGGAGGAAGTCGCTCAATGGTGGGGGCTTCAGGTGGCAGACTGGAGGGGCCAGAATCATTTTCCTCGGAGCTAGAAGTTTCCTCGGGCACGACCCCCTCGCCGGAACCTCCTTGAACTGCACCGGGAGGAAGGACTGCATGGAGGCCTCCAATGCTGCGTCCAACTTCTTCTTTAGGCAGTCTAGTCGCATCCGATATTGGTACGTAACACCTCCTTATCCTTGGAAGACGTAGACAGGTCAATGGAGCAGGCCGGAGGCGCTGCAATGACCACCTTCGGAGCAGGGACCAGTGGAGCAGGTACAGAGGCTACTACCTCGGTGGGTAGAGCCGCTTCCCGGGCACCGAGGGAAGAGGGGAGGAACGTGCAGAGCATAGCTTTTTCCATGAAGGGTCCAAGCCCTTAGGGAGCCACCTCTTCTGCGGCCCAGCACCGGACTACTGAAGAAACAATTGGAGGGGAGGCCCCCTCGCTAATTCCCTCAGGACGGACAGCCTTTGGCGAAGATCCACCCCCAGAGGAAAGATCTGCCTTAGGGCCAGCTGCTGATCGAAAGGCCCCGGCTCACAACCAGCGGGGATGTAATAGTAGCCTTGACCCTCTTGGGTGGGGCAAACCCACGGGGCGAGATAGTAGGCCCCTCAGGGGATTCGGTGGAAGCAGGTGGAGTGTCAGGAGCGGCTGGAGGAGGATTCAATGCCTCCTTGTTGACCTCCTCCCATCTGATGAGTCTGCCCATCACCTTGGCGAACATGACTTCGTCTACCCAAACCAGACAGAAAGAATATCAATCAGAACCAATAGGCATTAAAGGAAAAAGATGAACGTACCCAGGGAAGGGTTGATTCGCATCATTTAGGACAGAGGCTTGCCCGGTACATAAGCTCTTCACTTTGTACCAGCCCCGAGCCACTAAACTCCATACCAATGAGCACCTCCTTAGCACACTGGTACACCGGACCATGGAGAAAGTTCCCTAGAATAGAAGGAGTCAGCAAATCCTCTATCCAGCACAGGGGACTGAAGGGTAATGACGATAGCTTAATGAAGAAGAATTTCTCCTTCCACCCTTTATGCGAGGAAGGGAACCCCCCTAAAAATCATGGCCCGGCCGGACTGTGAAACTAAAGACCCCTCTAGACCCTATTGGGACAAAGAAAGAATGAAAGAGATGAGGGGTCAGAGGAAGATCAAAATGCTTGAAGACGATATACGCCCCTCCCATCTGGGCGAAGGCATTGGGAGCCATCTGGTAAAGGGGTATATCAAAATAGGAGGCTATGTTCATGAAAAAAGTGAAGGGATCTATAGGTAAAAATATTAAAATCGCAGTGGAAATAAGATCCCTCGAGCGATCCATGCGAAAGAAAAACTCATACAAAGTGATCTACAATTCCTATCTTATAGGAATACCTTTGTCGCGTGCCCTTCGCTTATCCCGCTAGTCCTTTAGTTCGCCGGATCTCTTACATGTTCAAGTGTCTGTGCCTCTATGCGTATCCACACGAACACGATCTACGCCTCGGAGAGGAACCATCTTAGTTGTGCTAACAATTTGGGATGGTTCACAAAGCACAAGAACCTCCACTAGAGAGTTATGGACAAGGAGGAAGAATGAAGAGGAAGAGAGATGCACCCTCTAGCCTTTGACAAGGGGGGTATTTATACTCATCTAATGAATACCAAGGGTTTATGTCCCTTGAGCTCCTCTCATCTTAATGCTAATAAAACCCAATGAATACCAAGCCTCTTGGTATCCCTTGAGACACTTAGTATTCTATTCATCTAATGAATAGAATGTCTCTTACCCTTCCTCTTAAATAATATTTTATTAAACCCTTTAATGAATATTATCCATAATTAAGTGGTTGAGTCTAATCTAGATGAGTCTAACTCAAATTAGACTCAATCCCATAATCTAATTGGATTCACTTGAGTCTAACTCAATTAATCCAATTCGAATCAAATCTTAGTCAAACCAAAATCAATTAATCTCCGAAGCATCGTGTCCTTAGTGTATGACCCAATAGGTTCTCTTAACGTTGGCAATGTGTCTAAACCATTTTAGACACATAAGCAATGAGCGGCATCTAGCAATGCATCATTGCTACCCAAGTAACAAAAAAAGTCGAGATTCGACTCAACCTCCGTGACTACGATAATGTATGACCTTGTCCTTCTATCCTCGATATCTAGATTGACCAATGAGGTATAGACCGTGTCATCCTCAGTCAATCTTGTGTTTCTTGATCCCCGAGTAGACTCACTCATACAAATGAGCTCAATATCTCATATTAACTCATTTAAGCATGACCATGCGTTTTAGTAGTCCTACTCGATTAAGGGGCCCACAGATATCACTCCCGTCATATGGGAGAGATAGATCTCATCTACATCACTCACATCCCTCCGTATAATTCATTACATACCCAGTGATCACCTTTATAGTCCACCCTGTTACGAGTGATGTTTGATGATACCAAAGTACATAACTCCTTATGTAGGGAACCGTAGTGACTTCAGGTCCAAGGACTATTCATACCAATAGTCACATAAGAAAGTTTATGACACTCATATGACAATCTATGAAACTTTCTCATGGCGGGTCATTCAGTACACATTCTCCAATGTATACCCATGTGTCAACTTGATATCACATATCCATGACTTGTGAGCTCAAGTCATCAGTTGACCTACATGCTAGTCTCCATGCATTAATATTGTTCTTGAATATTAATGCTTGACTAGGAATGGTTTCGAGTAGTGTTCTCTACATCATCTTATTATCGATTCAACCAATTGATATAATGTAGATAAGAACATACTACCCAAGGACATTATTATACTTAGTTATTTGACACAAATACAAAGTAAGTATAATAACTAAACATGCCTTTATTAATAATAGAATATGATACAAAATGTCCCTAGTCAATCATCACATAATTGGCTCTAGGGCTCCTATTAACAAAAAGGGGGGATAGGGAAGCGGAGCCCTAACTCCATCTGCCCTAAGAAGAAGGTCAACATGTTAGTGATATGAGAAAAGTGTCCTAAGGCAATCGCTTATGATTGTAATCATTTATTTTAATAAATGAATATTCACTATTTGAGTATACATGTTTATGTATTTGATTAAGATCTTAAACTCATTTACTGAATATCCGCAATACAATTCACAGCATGAGAGAATTTGTGATGAATTCACAACTAGTGATTATCTCTACATGTGCAATTGTGAAGTATTGAAATTGTCCCTAGTCGATGAATTGATAAATACGGACACTATCAATTCCTTTGAGACTAGCATGGGTTATTCTCTAATCAGCTGATTCTCACTGGCTGGTGACATTGGGATGTCCGGAGATAAACATGAATGCTAGTTAAGGGAACTAGTTCATTGGAGTGACTGGCTGTAAAACTTCATATGGTAATCTACATATAGATATGTCAATGAAGTTCTTACTGCAGCTTAAGTGCGATGTTCCTTTGACTTGCGGTGTTCAAGTCATCTTGGTCATGGAGACTTATACTTTGACATCTTAAGCAAGAATCTCTAAGGAGGTGTGGACCCAGGATGATTGGGTATAAGCCGAAGTGCCCGAAGATGTTTGAACAGCCTACAAAGGATTCACCACTCCTTGCGAGGAGATGTATACCCAAGGCCTATCGTCGGATTGTTACTCGAAGCCTCTGGCCAGAGCATGACATGTTCAGAGTATGAATCTCTTAAATACATGAGAGTAATTAGAATCCGTAGGACGAGAAAACGTTACTTGGGCTAGGTGTGACGTAGTCAGCCTAGTGGGGACTGACACATATAGACCATGTCCTGAACCAAGTGGGTATAAGATGGTGAAGGGAATGGGCACAATTCATTATAGCTGCTGAAGGGTTTCAGAATTGTTTCTGAGGTCAACCGTTGATCTTTCGATTAATTGGGGATCATGATGTACTACTAGGTGCCACTCATGATCGTTCTATAATTGGTTAATTATAGACGGCCAACATAAATCGAAAGCCTATTTAGTCACACACACTACGAGTAATCCGAGGGATTTAAAACGAGTTGAAAATTGGATTTTCCAATCAAGAGAGATTAGGTTTGGTTAAGCCAAACGATAAGTCGAATCTGAATTTTTCAGAGACGCATCGGAAGCGTAAGATGGCTAAGTCTTTTGAAGACTTAATAGATGAATTAAATGAGTTTAATTTATTGGGGCGTGGCTTGGATGGGCCGGCCAAAGAGGGTCTCCACCCTCTTTGCTTGGCCGGCCACAACAAAGGAGGGAACCAAATTGTTTGGTTCAATTTATAAAATAAACCAAGTGTGGTTTGTTTTATAAAATTATGGATGATATAAATTTTTATATAATAAACCAAGGTTTGGTTTATTTTTCATGGAAATTAAAATTAACCATGGATTGGTTTATTTTATTTTATAAAATCAATCATGGATTGATTTACCATGATAAAGAAATTTATATAAAGAAATTTATTTTTCATGGAAATTAAAATGAACCATGGATTAATTTATTTTATTTTATAAAATCAATCATGGATTGATTTATCATGATAAAGAAATTTATATAAAGAAATTTATTTTTCATGGAAATTAAAATGAACCATGGATTGGTTTATTTTATTGATTTTCCATGATAAGAAAATTTATATGATAAATTTCTTATAAAAATTTATTCCATAAGAAAAAAGAGACTTGGTTGATTTTTATCATGAATTAAAAATATGATAAAACTTGGCATGATGGAATAAGTCATAGAAAATTTATATGATAAATTTCTTATGAAAATTTATTCCATAAGAAAAAAGAGACTTGGCGGTTGAGAGGCCACTATATAAAGCACCCAAGGCAAGGCTTAGAAATCAATCGAAGCATTCTTGCCTGGGCTCTCTCCCTCTCCTCCCTTATTCCTCTTGGCCGGTTCTCTCCCTCTTCTCCCTTCTTCTTGCCGTGAGCACAAGGAGAAGCACCGAGGCGACGAAGTTCTTCCGTTGGGACGATCTTCCTCTCCGGCCATCATCACCTTGGGATTGGGCGCAAGTCATCTTCCTCCTTCTCGCCGGGATTGTGATTCCGGCCAACCTTGGTGGTGAGTTTTTCCGATGTGATTACTTCTCTCTTGGTTTTTCTTGTCGCGTTCTCGGAGAATCTAGTAGTTCTCGAGAACACGAAACTCGTGGCTTTGCGAAGTCATCCCGAAGATACTCGGCATGGACGCGAATAGAGGCGGAGCTTCCAAGGGACGCTTACGGTTGGATCTCGTCCCTTCCTTCGAGTTACGTGAGGTAATAAGTAAATTAGTTTACGTTTCTGTAAAATTTTAAATATATGATCATGTCTACACAAGATAAGGTTGCATGCTTAGATGTGTGGTTAAATAATTTGAAATTATTTATGCTAAACCTTCCGCTGCACGTAATGAAATTTAAAATTACGAACTCGCATCCATGTCAACATGCACCCGGTCCCAACAGTGGTATCAGAGTCGGTTAGTGTTCGACATAATCATATAATTATTTTGTGGAAAACTTTGTCATGATCTCAATTTTGGAAAATTTTCCAATTATGGAAACTTTTCAATTATGGTAAATTTCGATTTAGGAATTTCAAAGTTTGGAAATCCTCATGAAATTTCACAAACTTTTGAAATATCCCTATTTCTGAAATTTTATGATAATTATGAAAACTTGTCATTTTTGGAAACTTTCCAATTTTTAGAAATTTCCTATTTTAGAAAATTTTCAATTTTGGAAATACGTAAGTTTTCTTTGTACCAGAAACATACAATTATTCTGAAAACCTTTTATTTTTGGAAACTTTCCATTTGTGGAAAGCTCGTAATTTTGGGCACTTTCTTTTCATGAAAGTCTAGACATTTTATGGAAACATTAATTGACAATTAAATTCAAATTGATTTTAAATTATTAACAAAATTCTTTACTTTGGGGAGTGCCTGGGGGAGCCACCCAAATTAAAGTTAGTTGTTATAATTTAATTTCTTATATTGAATATGAATTGTTAAAATTGATTTGGGTAGGCCTCGGGGAGCCATCCAAATTATATTATTAACAAGTTCTTTAATTGTCAAGTTTAATTTAGTTATGCCTCGGGGAGCAGGCCAAATTAGATTTATAATAAATTTCTTTTCTTTGGGGAGTGCCTCGGGGAGCCACCTAATGTAAATAATTTATTGTAATTAATTATCCATAAATAAAATATATGATCAAATCTTGGAAATTTTTTGAGGTGATTCTCAAACGATAATTTCCTCATTTGATTTATGAGGTGATGCTCTTACATATTGTTGTCTCCAAAATTAATTAGGAAAAATTGTTTCCTATAGAGTTTATTTCCTTAAATAAGATTTTCATGAAAATAATATGTGGTTGAATTAAGGGAATCTGTCTCTTAATTTAATAAGATTTGATTTAGAGAAATCAAAGTCTTAAACATATTATTTCTGAAATTGATTATGACAATTTAGGAAATTGTTTCCCAAAACAATTCCTTGAATAAAGTATGAAATTAGAATTAGGAAATCCGGTTCCTAATTCAATTAATGAGACTTGATAAATTAAGTCACATACATACTTTATTAAGGAAATCGTTAGGACATGACATAATTATATGTCATGAATGTGCTTAAAAGAAAAGATGAGACCCAAAACCCCTTACAAAATATTAAGGCCAACACCTTCCATTAATATGGTTAGAACCGGAGTTTTGTTTCTCGTTTGGGTTGATGGACACATCCATGCCCAGCTTGAACCTCAACATGTTCAAACCATGGAATTAGTTTATGATTAATATAGTTGGAGTCAGAGGTCAAATCCTTAGTTTTGGTTGTTGGACACATCCAAGCCTGACTAAACGGTTGAATGAGCTCCAACCATATTAAAACTATTTCTTGATTAATGGGTCAGCCTTAAGCTTGGAGCATTGATTTGTTGTGCCATAGCCAAGGTCGATGTAAAGAGAGGTGCAGTTGGGTGCTATGTGTATTGTTGCATACTTGTTAATGAGTTAACAACCCAATGATTTATGCAAACATTCAATTAGTTGATAGCATAATGTGATAGTTACATATGTATAATATGTAATCGGTATAATTACCTACCTTCATAGCTAAGAATAACTTGATGGACTCTAGCCATGGTTGTTCTTATCTATGGTTGGATATCAACCTAGTTGGAGATGTTCCTACGATCTCCCGAATTGATAAAAAGGGTTATTCAATTCGAAAGATAAATAGGATTTAATTAACGTATATTGATGCATTCTTTGTCATTCTCATCACATAACCTCAATTTATATTTCTAGGATAATCACCTGATCATGTCTTCTCTGAATTTGCGTTCCATTTTGGACACCAATAAGTTAACTAAGGCCAAAAGGATTGAAAAGGCACCAAAAGGCACTTGCCATCACTGCGGCAAGGAGGGCCACTGGCGAAGAAATTGCAAGGTTTATCTTGAGTCCTTGAAGAAGAAGGCATCCGATGCCCCATCCTCTTCAGGCATCTTCGTTATTGAATGTCACTCTATTTCCTCGTACACCTGGGTACTTGATACTGGGTGTAGCTCACATATATGTAATGACATACAAGGGCTAAGGAATAGAAGAAGACTCGTCAAGGGAGAAGCGAATTTGCGAGTTGGAAATGGCAAAGATTGCTGCCATTGCTATCGGAACATATTCGCTAAAGCTCCCTATTAGACTTGTCTTAGAATTGGATAATTGTTATTTTGTTCCTTCGTTAATAAAGAACATTGTATCTATTTCATGCTTGAATGAAAAGGGTTACCATTTAACTTTTAGTAACAATTGCTGTTACATAACTTTAAATGGTGTTCTTTATGGGACCGGAACTTTATGCAATGGTATCTACACGTTAGATTTATCCGGTGACATTTTCAATATTGAAGTTAGCAACAAACGTGCTCGAATAGATAATCAAATAGACTCCTATAGGTGGCATTGTCGTCTTGGCCATGTAAGCAAGAAACGCATGACCAAATTACACCGATGTGGAATTCTGGAATCATTTGAACCTGGTTCATTTGATTGCGAATCATGCCTAAAAGGCAAGATGACCAAATTACCCTTTTCCGAAAAAGGTAAAACAGAGGGAGAAAATCTTGGTCTAATACATACTGATGTATGTGGACCAATGTCAACTCTTGCACAAGGAGGTTATAACTACTTCATTACCTTTATCGATGATCATTCACGATTCGGGTATGTGTTCTTAATGAAACACAAATCTGAAGCTTTTGAGAAATTCAAAGAGTTCAGAAGAGAAGTAGAGAAACAGCTTGGCAAAAGTATTAAGATACTTCGATCCGATCGGGGTGGTGAATACTTAAGTCATGAGTTTCAAGATTATCTTAGGGACAATGGGATATTGTCTCAATGGACTCCGCCATATACACCACAGTATAATGGTGTATCTGAGAGGCGTAACCGAACCTTGATGGACATAGTTAGATCTATGATGAATCATGCAACTCTTCCAAAATCCTTTTGGGGCTATGCGCTTAAGACAGCTGTTTACTTGCTAAACAGAGTCCCGACCAAGGTAGTCTCTACTACTCCATATGAGACGTGGAATAGTAAGAAACCTCATTTATCTCACCTAAAGATATTGGATTGTCCTGCTTATGTAAAGCGGACTGTATCAGACAAATTGGATGCTAAGTCTGATAAATGTCTATTTATTGGATACCCTAAGGAAACGAAGGGTTACCAATTCTATCATCCCTTGGAACAAAAGGTGTTTGTTTCAAGGCATGCTGTATTTCTAGAAAAAGAATTTCTTTTACAAGAAAACAGTGGGAGTAGCATTGAACTTGAAGAAGTTCAAGAAACTCCAATAGACATTACAGAGACACCTAGTCTAGACCCACAATCGATAACTCATAATGATGAGCTATCAGTTGAACCTAAAACAACACCACTTCTTCGTAGGTCTGATAGGACACGCAATATTCCAGAGAGATACGGATTTCTCATAAGTGAATTGAACGACATGTTACTCATTAACAATGACGAACCTATCAGTTATGAAGATGTTCTGAAAAATTCAGAAAGGGATAAATGGCTTGAAGCCATGAAGTCGGAAATGGATTCCATGTATAAAAAACAAGTATGGGACTTGGTTAACCCACCTGAAGGGATTAAGCCCATAGGGTGCAAGTGGGTTTTCAAGAAGAAAACTGACATGGAAGGTAATGTTGTTACCTTTAAGGCTAGATTAGTGGCAAAAGGATATCATCAGAAACAAGGAATTGATTATGACGAAACCTATTCACCAGTAGTTATGCTTAAATCCATTCGGATGCTCCTGGCCATAGCAGCTCATTATGATTATGAGATATGGCAAATGGATGTGAAAACAACTTTCCTTAATGGAAACCTGCTTGAGGATGTATACATGATACAACCTGAAGGTTTCACATCGATTGATAAAACCATAGTATGCAAGCTTCGACGATCCATATATGGACTAAAGCGAGCATCCAAGAGCTGGAATATCCGTTTTGATGAGACAATCAAAGAGTTTGATTTCTCACAAAATCCTGACGAGCCTTGTGTATACAAGAAGGTTAGTGGGAGTACAGTCATATTCCTAGTGTTATATGTCGATGACATATTACTTATAGGAAACGATATATCAGTCTTACAGTCAGTTAAAATTTGGTTGTCCAAAACTTTCTCCATGAAAGACCTGGGAGAAGCAACCTATATCCTTGGGATTAGAATCTATAGAGATAGATCAAAACAGTTGCTTGGTCTTTCGCAGTCTACATATATAGACTAAGTGCTAGAAAGGTTTAGCATGTCGGAATCCAAGAAAGGTTACCTTCCCATCAGGCGTGGGATCAACCTTTCGAAGTCTATGTGTCCGCGCACAGAAGACGAGAGGATTTGCATGAATAAGATTCCTTATGCATCCGCGATAGGATCTATCATGTATGTTATGTTATGTACTAGGCCCGATGTATCGTATGCTCTGAGCGTCACAAGCAGATACTAGTCTGATCCATGAATGGATCATTGGGCGGCTATCAAGAGAATCCTCAAGTACTCAAGAAGAACTGAGGATGTGTTCCTAATATATGTAAAAGGTGATATGGTAATACGTGGGTATACAGATGCCAGTTTCCAGACAGATAAGGATGACTCCAAATCTCAGTCCGGATACGTATTTATTTTGAATGGAGGCGCAATAAGTTGGAAGAGTTCCAAACAAGACACCGTAGCGGATTCTACCACGGAAGCGGAATATATTGCAGCTTCGGAAGCAGCAAAGAAAGCAGTTTGGATCAAGAAGTTTGTCTCAAAACTTGGTGTGGTTCCAACCATTGATGAAGCAATACCGGTTTATTGCGACAATAATGGAGCTATTGCACAAGCAAAGGAACCAAGGTCTCATCAACGATCCAAACATGTGCTTCGCCGCTATCATCTGATCAGAGAGATTATAAGTAGGAATGATATACAAATTGAGAAAATTCCCAGTGAAAGGAATTTAGCGGATCCTTTAACTAAGGCCTTGCCTTAAAGAAAGTTTGAGGGTCATGTTAGAGCCTGTGGTATTGGATACCGTAGCGATTGACATTAGGCCAAGTGGGAGTTTGTTAGTGATATGAGAAAAGTGTCCTAAGGCAATCGCCTTATGATTGTAATCATTTATTTTAATAAATGAATATTCACTATTTGAGTATACATGTTTATGTATTTGATTAAGATCTTAAACTCATTTACTGAATGTCCGCAATACAATTCACAGCATGAGAGAATTTGTGATGAATTCACAACTAGTGATTATCTCTACATGTGCAATTGTGAAGTATTGAAATTGTCCCTAGTCGATAAATTGATAAATACGAACACTATAAATTCCGTTGAGACTAGCATGGGTTATTCTCTAATCAGCTGATTCTCACTGGCTGGTGACATTGGGATGTCCGGAGATAAACATGAATGCTAGTTAAGGGAACTAGTTCATTGGAGTGATTGGCTGTAAAACTTCATATGGTAATCTACATATAGATATGTCAATGAAGTTCTTACTGCAGCTTAAGTGCGATGTTCCTTTGACTTGCGGTATTCAAGTCATCTTGGTCATGGAGACTTATACTTTGACATCTTAAGCAAGAATCTCTAAGGAGGTGTGGACCTAGGATGATTGGGTATAAGCCGAAGTGCCCGAAGATGTTTGAACAGCCTACAAAGGATTCACCACTCCTTGCGAGGAGATGTATACCCAAGGCCTATCGTCGGATTGTTACTCGAAGCCTCTGGCCAGAGCATGACATGTTCAGAGTATGAATCTCTTAAATACATGAGAGTAATTAGAATCCGTAGGACGAGAAAACGTTACTTGGGCTAGGTGTGACGTAGTCAGCCTAGTGGGGACTGACACATATAGACCATGTCCTGAATCAAGTGGGTATAAGATGGTGAAGGGAATGGGGCACAATTCATTATAGCCGCTGAAGGGTTTCAGAATTGTTTATGATGTCAACCGTTGATCTTTCGATTAATTGGGGATCATGATGTAGTACTAGGTGTCACTCATGATCGTTCTATAATTGGTTAATTATAGACGACCAATATAAATCGAAAGCATATTTAGACACACGCACTACGAGTAATCCGAGGGATTTAAAATGAGTTGAAAATTGGATTTTCCAATCAAGAGAGATTAGGTTTGGTTAAGCCAAACGATAAGTCGAATCTGAATTTTTCAGAGACGCATCGGAAGCGTAAGATGGCTAAGTCTTTTGAAGACTTAATAGATGAATTAAATGAGTTTAATTTATTGGGGCGTGGCTTGGATGGGCCGGCCAAAGAGGGTCTCCACCCTCTTTGCTTGGCTGGCCACAACAAAGGGAGGGAATGACGGACTCGAAATACTATGGTTAAGTTGTCACGAATGTGGATCCATCAGAATTTAGAATTTATAAATGTGCTGGAAACCCTTTTTGCAATCAAAGATATGAAAACGTAGTAAAGGGGCCACAGGTCGTATTTTTCCTAGGGACTAGTTGAAGTTTGTTTGATTCGCGCCCGTGTTTATGTGTCGTTTGTGAATTTTGGGTTTCGAATGTAATTCGGGTTTGGATAGCAATTAAGAAATGTATCGCAAGGAAAGGAAAGGAAACTTAGCTAAGAAGCTAAACAAGTGATGGAAATCAATAACTCAGCCAATGGAAATCTGATCAAAGCACTTACCACATTTTGGAAATTAAACAAAGCTGATTTCAAATGCAAGAGTACTCTACCAAACTGATTTAAGTTAAAACATCACCACTCAACCCGAAACTTAAGTGAGGACTGATACATAACAGTGCTAAGGCTTTTCTTGATGCCAAAATTTAGGGAAACAAGCTTGAAATTTCAGGGAAGAAGTTACAATTCAGAATTGCAATGAATGCAAAGAGACTTATTTCAAGCTCAAACTGATGCCAAAAACTGATGTGCAGGCATGAATAAATGCAGGGATGAGTAAGGGATTTCAGAACTCAAGCTAAACACTTCAGACACAAGACTTAGTCAGGAAACATGCGCAGGAATGCAAAAATTCAGAAATCAAGCATCAGACCATATTCAATCTCAAACAAACCAGCTGAAATAAATTGCTCTAATCTATAGTTCAGTAAAAACTTGAAGAAGAACCACCAATTAATTGGCACAACTTCGAAAGTTATCAGCTGGAATTTGCTGAGATGAAACTGATGCACAGGACACAACTTGATATGCAAAAGGCAAATCTGAGCAGAAATAAAACTGAATGTGAATCACAACTTCAATCACAGGCGTTAGCAACTAATTGTTATCTAATGTTCCAGGCATTGAAACTAACATGAATTGAATTCAATTGAAGCTGCAAATCTGAGAATTCAAGTTGGCACGCATGAGCAGAATTCAGAAACTCAAGCAGAAAAGTGAAACGCAAGGGATACGGCTGAACAAAATTTCAGAAATGGATATCGAGGCTTTGGAAATGAAATAAACTGAAAGGTAAGTTTAGAAGAACAAACTTAAGCTATCTTGATACAAATAAAAGGACTGAGATGCAATAGCCCCTAGAGCTGATACGCAGCAGAAAAACAGGGGTACAAAACTGATACGCAAGCTGGAAAACGAGAATTGAACTGAAATTAAATCTGAAAACTCACTAACAAACAATCTATCTGATACTATTGCAGAATTGAAACCTAATTAAGCTGGAACAATGCATTAAACGAAATAAACGAATCTGAAACTTGAGACAGAAATGAAACAATGGCAGTAATGGAAATTACAGCTATAAACTAAAATTCGCTAATTAACTAAACCCCAATCCTTCTCCTTGCTGTCACTCAAGGATTAGCATCGATTTGAGGTGGTCGCGCCCTCGGATTGAAGAAGATTGAAGCAAAAAAAAATGAAGAAAACGAAGAAGAACCACTGTTGCGGCGAAGACGCGACGAGGAGAAGCTGCTGTGGAAATTTGATTAAATACATAAGCATTGGACGGCCCAGATTTCTCCACATCAATCCAACGGCTGATCTTGCTCTGATTTGAGCCAAACTTTGAGGATGTTGATCAGGGGTCAGGATCTGCCTTGTGGTAGCTCGGATCCTCCATATTTACAACGGATGGTCCAGATCAACTTAGTCTTTGAATGGACGATCTAGAGCCCTCCGAGCTTGATCCAACGGTTGATTTAGCTCTGATTGGGATGAAACTTTCAGATCTTGATCAGAGTGCTTGATCAACCCTAACCCTAGCTCGGATTGCTTCAGATGGTCCCGAATGGCTCAGATCTAGCCGCTCTTGAATCGGACGGCCCGGATTTAATCCTAATCTTGATAACTCGATCTGGGTCACTTCCGACTCGAGTTTGACCCAATATGCCCTAAGTCCTTGAACCTTTGGTGCCTACAAAAATAGATCAAAAATTTAGTGGCCAAATAATCCAAATATGTGTAAATTTGCAATTAAGTCCAAAATAAGAGTATGTTCTAAAACCTAGGGCAATTTCACAATTAAGCAATAAAAACATAGGTCAAACATGGATTTAAGCAATTAAAATAATCAATAAAATGGTACTTATCAGGGAACCAAATTGTTTGGTTCAATTTATAAAATAAACCAAGTGTGGTTTGTTTTATAAAATTATGGATGATATAAATTTTTATATAATAAACCAAGGTTTGGTTTATTTTTCATGGAAATTAAAATGAACCATGGATTGGTTTATTTTATTTTATAAAATCAATCATGGATTGATTTACCATGATAAAGAAATTTATATAAAGAAATTTATTTTTCATGGAAATTAAAATGAACCATGGATTAATTTATTTTATTTTATAAAATCAATCATGAATTGATTTACCATGATAAAGAAATTTATATAAAGAAATTTATTTTTCATGGAAATTAAAATGAACCATGGATTGGTTTATTTTATTGATTTTCCATGATAAGAAAATTTATATGATAAATTTCTTATAAAAATTTATTCCATAAAAAAAAAGAGACTTGGTTGATTTTTATCATGAATTAAAAATATGATAAAACTTGGCATGATGGAATAAGTCATAGAAAATTTATATGATAAATTTCTTATGAAAATTTATTCCATAAGAAAAAAGAGACTTGGCGGTTGAGAGGCCACTATATAAAGGACCCAAGGCAAGGCTTGGAAATCAATCGAAGTATTCTTGCCTGGGCTCTCTCCCTCTCCTCCCTTATTCCTCTTGGCCAGCTCTCTCCCTCTTCTCCCTTCTTCTTGCCGTGAGCATAAGGAGAAGCACCGAGGCGATGAAGTTCTTCCATTGGGACGATCTTCCTCTCCGGCCATCATCACCTTGGGATTGGGCGCAAGTCATCTTCCTCCTTCTCGCCAGGATTGTGATTCCGGCCAACCTTGGTTGTGAGTTTTTCCGATGTGATTACTTCTCTCTTGGTTTTTCTTGTCGAGTTCTCGGAGAATCTAGTAGTTCTCGAGAACACGAAACTCGTGGCTTTGCGAAGTCATCCCGAAGATACTCGGCGTGGACGCGAATAGAGGCGGAGCTTCCAAGGGACGCTTACGGTTAGATCTCGTCCCTTCCTTCGAGTTACGCGAGGTAATAAGTAAATTAGTTTACGTTTCTGCAAAATTTTAAATATATGATCATGTCTACACAAGATAAGGTTGCATGCTTAGATGTGTGGTTAAATAATTTGAGAAATTATTTATGCTAAACCTTCCACTGCACGTAATAAAATTTAAAATTACGAACCCGCATCCATGTCAACATGCACCCGGTCCCAACACAACATGCCTGCATGAGGCTCCACGGGCGTTTGACCCACTTTGGGGATGACCATTGTTATCTCGGCCGGGATGTCATAGGCCTCGGTGGCCGCCTGCAAGGTTTCAGGTCTCACTCTCGAGAAGGTGGACTCATATCATTCTACGCAATAACTTTCCATGATCTCTAGGAAAGAAGACAGGAAGGAGACAAACTACTCACACGCAAAAGAGGCTTTATAAGAGAGGAAGACAAAGTGCACCCAACCGCCGAGTCGGAAGTAGGTGTAACATCTGCACCTTCCCCTCTTATACTCAGGTAGCCGCCTGCCTAGATGCAAGGGGGAGGAGACACGTGGAAAGAAAGAAACCGCCGCACATAGGTAGTCGCTTGTCGCGAGCCAGCCAAGACGGCGTACGTCTAAAAAGCTCGTGGAGATGGCCGTTGGGTCACGTGGCAATAAGGGATTCGCTAGGGAGCCCCATCGCCCTCATAAAAGAACCATGCACTTTTATGACAGACATCATCATAGTCCTCCAGAGTCGAAGTAGCCTTTTTTGAAAAAGGATGAGACCATTAAGGGGGATTTCTTGGAACTCGAGATAAAAGTTACATACAATCTAGAGGCCCCCTATAACTACAGGAGTAGTAGGGAGGGTGAAGGCCCATGACTTCTTCATCTCTGCACTAGTCCGATCAATCAGTCACACTTCCTTTGATCAGACTTGAAGGGAAGGACTTGTGATAGGGTTGAATAGCTCGTGCCCGACACGAGGGATGAAGAAAGTTGCGGGGCACGACATGACTGAAGCGACTTCCATTCCTGGGCCCCGGGGCCCCCCTCAGGGAATGCGCCCGGGAAAGGTAGTTCGAAGACCCCTCCCGGGAACACCCCGGGAGGGTAGGCCCCGAGAGCACCTCGGGAGTTCTAGCACCGAAGGCCCCGAGCTCACCTCGGGAGGTGGAGTCACCGCAAACAACCAACCTCAGGTACTGACCCCCCCTCTCGGTACGGATAAGCATCCCTGCAAGAAGAGGTCTTCACGACCCTTAAATGTCGCAATAGGTGGACGCGTGATAACAGCGTAGACTGTTTCAAAGGATATCCTGCTACCGTCGAAATAGGGGGGTGTGACTTAAGTATCGGAGACGTGGCACCGATCGAGGGGTACGTCTAGTCTGTCGGCATCAGTATAAAAGGTAGTTCAACCCCTCCAATAAGAGGGTTACGCGCTCTCAACTCAAACACATTCTTTACTTTTCGCAACCTTTTCTTCTCGATAGACACTGACTTAAGCGTCGGAGTGGACTCCGCCGGACCCCTGCCGGCGTGTCCCCTAACGCTCGTGTTAACTTCGCAGGACCCTAAGTTCCTCCCCGCCTCAGCAACTACCACAAGGGCGAAGCTCCGGTGCCTGGCCATCGTCGTCGACTCTTTTCGGAACACTGAACAAGGAAGTTTTATTCATCGACTGATTAGAAAGATAGGTCGACAGATCACATTTATTACCGTGGCAGCCAAGCAGTGAAAATAAGGAAGGGCGCGGAGTTCCATTAACCGATAGAGGGTTTCGTTGACCGAAAAGATTAGTTGACTGAGCAATTACTATATAAATAACCTCGAGCTCTCAGCTGAATTATCACTTCTACTCATTTTCTTTTCACTTTCTGCGTCAATGAATTGCTCAAGCTCTACTACCACGACGTCGGGAAGTTCATCGACACACTACGCTCGAGTTCAAATCTTCCGTGTTGGTATACCTTATTTGTTTAGTACTTGTACTTGCATTGATTCATAATGAAGATAGTATGGTGTTACTATCGTTCTTTATATCTTGTATGATTTACTTTCTTCGAAAGTTATCGGAGAAAGAAATTTAGTGGATTGTCCATCGAAGCGATTGAAGATCACGAGCCTTGGAGTAAGAGTCGATGAAGGCTCCGAACCAAGTAAAAGAAAAGCGTCTTTGGATTTGTGCTTTACATTTTCCGTTGTATTACTTTGATTCAGTTTTACGAAGATGAAACAAAGATTTCGAACGATCAAGATTTACTCCCCCCCCCCCCCCCGGCTCTATCGGTACTAAACAATCCTACAAAAAGTACTGGGAGACCTCAACAAAGAAGCCCATGATAAGAAATCAGAGGCCGTCTAATAGTTAACCACTAAAAAAGGTGACGAAACCAGCCAGAGGAAGATATGGTCAGTTGATGGGATTACTAAGCAATGGTTGATCGAAATTTAAATTGCAATCACATTTGGTCTAAATCTTCTACCCCTTTCAAATTGCAATCACATTTGGTCTGAATCCCCCCCCCCCCCTTTTTCTTTTAAACCTGACTCCATACCAAAGGGGGGAGACACTCTTAGTGGCCATCGATGGAATGACAAACCAAACAGAAGTGAGGAAAAGAGCAATAATGATTGGAGTACAGGGGTGGTCAAGGGAACTTATGACAATAAGGAAAATCACGGAGCCACGAAGGATCACTACTGCTAGATTTGGAAGATAATGGCAGAGAATGCGACTACATTCTCCCCTTATTAACCCTAATAAAGCCTATGTTAGTAGGAGCCCTAGAGCCAATTATGTGATGATTGACTAGGGATATTTTTGTATCATATTCTATTATTGATAAAGGCATGTTTGGTTATTATACTTACTTTGTATTTGTGTCAAATAACTAAGTATAATAATGTCCTTGGGTAGTAGGTTCTTATCTACATTATATCGATTGGTTGAATCGATAGTGAGATGATGTAGAGAACACTACTCTAAACCATTCCTAGTCAAGTATTAATATTCAAGGACAATATTAATGTATGGAGACTAGCATGTGGGTCAATTGATGACTTGAGCTCACAAGTCATGAATATGTGATATCAAGTTGGCACATGGATATACATTGGAGAATGTGTACTAAATTGACCCGCCATGAGAAAGTTTCATAGATTGTCATATGAGTGTCATAGACTTTCTCATGTGACTATTGGTATGAATAGTCCTTAGACCTGAAGTCATTACGGTTCCCTACATAAGGAGTTATGTACTTTGGTATCGTCAAACGTCACCCGTAACAGGGTGGACTATAAAGGCTATCACTGGTATGTAATGAATTATGCGGAGGGATGTAAGTGATGTAGATGGGATCTATCCCTCCCATATGACGGGAGTGATATTTGTGGGCCCCTTGATCGAGTAGGACTGCTAAAACACATGGTCATGCTCAAATGAGTCAATATGAGATATTGAACTCATTTGTTTGAGTGAGTCTACTCGGGGATCAAGAAACACAAGATTGATTGAGGATGACACGGTCTATGCCTCATTAGTCAATCTAGATATCAAGAATAGAAGGACAAGGTCATATATTATCATAGTCACGGAGGTTTAGTCGGATCTCGACTTTTCTTGTTACTGGGTAGCAATGATGCATTGCTAGATGCCGCTCATTACTTATGTGTCTAAAGCATTTAGGCGCATTGCCAACGTCACGAGAACCTATTGGATCACACACTAAGGACACGATGCTTCGGGAAATCTGATCGGCAGATCTGAGCCCGAGTTGGGAACTCGGGAGATCTGAGCCCGAGTTGGGAACTCGGGAGGTCAGCTTGGGAGCTCGAGTTGGGAACTCGGGAGCACGGGTCAGGAGCTCGGCACTCGGCAGATTGGGCTGGGAGCTCGGCAAACTGGGTCGGCACTCGGCAAACTGGGTCGGCACTCGACAGACTGGGTCGGGAGCTCGACACTCGGGAGACTTGGTCGGGAGACCTAGTCGGAACCCCGAAAGGCCCGGTCGGAATTATATGGGGAAAGAGAAAAGTCTCTCTTCATTAGATGAAGAGAAGGTGAAGAGTCACATGAAAAGATGTGCTCTTTATTGGCTTTAATGAAGGGAAGTCAAAGAGACAAAAGACTCTTCATATTCATGGGATGAATATAAAAGAGGGATTTGTGATTTTGAATGTGTGCGTGCTTTTCTTCTTCCCTTCCTCTCTTCTTCCTCTCCTCCCTCTTGGCCGAAACCCTTGTGGGTTCTTGGTGGTCTTGTGAACTACCTCAAGTTGCTAGCACAACTAAGGTAGTTCTTCCCGAAGTTGAGAGATCGTGTCCGTGTGGATACGAATAGAGGCACGGACGTTTGAACGTGCAAGAGATCCTGCGCATCTTGGACGAGCGGGATAAACGAAGGGCACGCTTTAAAGGTATAAACAGTAGATAAATCTATTAGATAGATGAACTTCGTACAAATTTTCTTTCGCATGGATCGCTCGAGGGTTCTTGTTTCCACTGCGTTTTATGTTTTGGTGCCGGGAGAACCCAACAGCCCGAGCCTGCATTTCTTAGTCATTCGATCTAGAAGTAGAAAAGATGGGCTGTTACACGAAGCAGGCAGATCAGGCTCCCAAATCCATGGAATCTCAACAACCACCTCGAACTAATATCCTCAGCATGGCATCACCACGTGTCCACCTCAGATGGGTCAACATTGATGACCGACATGATGGACAAATCATGATCCAGATACGTCATCACATGTATCATCTACATTAACAAAGCCTGATTCGCAGATTTTCAAGGCAAGGACGGAGAAGGTTCTTTGGCCACGTCAACCGTAAGGGACAAGTGAGCGGGCATATCAATTTAGGTTGCAGTCCAGTCAATCAGATTTGGATCTCCTTTGACTAGACTTGCCAAAGAGGCTTGTGATATAGAAGATAATGGAGGCTTACACATGGTGAGGTCCGACCTCACTTCTTGGTCAAAGGTCAAGAAAAAGTGGAAGCCAATGTGTTAGTTTGGCTCACCCGACTCTTCGGATTTGGTTTATCCCAACACCCCGAACTTAGCTCACCTAACTCTTTCGATTTGGTTTTCCTCAACACCACAAACTCAACTCACCCGACTCTTCCAGTTTGGTCTACCTCGACACCTCGAACTTCGCTCACTCAACTCTTCCAGTTCGATCTACCTCGACATCCTTAACTCAGCTCGCCCGACACTCAGATCTATCTGACTCACTCGGCTCTACCAATCCGACGAGGCTATTCCACTCAATTCAATTCCAAATTACCTAACACACTGCCTTGCCTGAGTTAACTTTTACCTACTCGACACTCAAGTCAATCCAACTCGATTTTGTTAATTTGACACTCTATGACTTAAAATGCTTAAATCCTCCTACCCCACCAGATAGTGGCACATGATGCCTTACATAGGTTATCAGAGATGGTGAAACAACAGGGTGCACCTGGCGTGTTATAACTCGTGAAATATGAGCTTTCGCAGTACATAATATTGGTGACATGACCTTAGCTATGATGTGATACTTTTCTTATTGAAGTATGATTGACATTTCATTATCAATTAATATACAAAAGAAAGAGATATCATATGGTTGTGATATAAAAAGGCGTCCACTACTGCGGACGGAGGTATGCGTTCATAAATATATGCATCTACTCATTTGCACAGTGATTCTTCTCTGTTTCTCCTCGTTGAAAACCTGACTTGGGCATTAGATTGACTAAGTCAAGGCACTCATGACCCCATTCAACATTCTTTCTTCTCCCTCTCTTTATCGCAAACTATGGGCATTCCTTGATGATTGTCTCCTCTTTCAGCGTGCGATGACTTCGTCAACACAAGCAACAGCTCATCGGTGGCTCATTTATTGATGGTCTCAAGCAAGAACAACCAAAAGATGAAGTGAGCTAAATTGAAATTATTATTACTGTCTTATTGTGAAATTTTCTCAAATAGACATTGTTGTTGGACTCTAGGGCCTCGTTCACGAAGGCATAGTCGTCTACATGACCCCCTCATCCATGGTTTCCATTACTGGATCATCGTGTCCTCCACACTAGCATACCATTACGAGTTAGTGAGAGGCAAGCAAACGTGGATTGAGATCTTGTGCAAGACATTCGAGAACGGCCTTGTGCCACGCTTGTGGCCAACTACCTCTATCTCACCGTTGGCGACATGATCTCTAATGCCGATGTCAACGACCAAGCCTTCCACCATTGCCCCCAAATTTTCAACATCTACAAATTAGATATCTTTAACGGTAAATTAACTTAACAATTTCGTAAATAATAAAAAATCATTCAATACAAATTTAACATTGGGTTAAATGTAGGAAAATGTGAGATAATAACGTGCTCATGCGAAATGAGATCGGATCTCTTTTACAACGTCCTCGACAGACTCGGTCAACTCGGGATCAACTCAATCATTCTCTAATTCCCGGATCCATCCTTGACAGCGCTAGAGTCGTACGCCTTGCTTGGTCTGATGGTTGGCTAGGTGTCACATCCTATGCAGATTGTCTTGTCAGGGATAATTATGGACCGTAGAGTAAGGCGACTATGGTTGTCAGGTGTGATCGGAGGTTGAGGTTGACAACAACTGGGCTAGGACGCTTCCGCCAAAGTGGGCGTCTTTGTGCAAGCATCGGCTGGGAGAAAATGTTCCCATCGGAAGGCCGCGAGGAGGGCTGATTGATCCGGGCAGATTGACTGATCCGAGTGGGTTCCTTCGGGGTACCTCGATAATTTTCTTTTTCAAAAATCGGTCGAATTGTTCAATGGGAAACCCTTGTTAGTTGACTACGTATCCAAAAGTCTCAGTTGAAACCGTAAACGACTTCTCTACTCTGAAAAGAAGGCGACCAATTATGTGCGTGCCCTCGTCTCACGACTAAGCATGCATGTGCGTGAAATTTAAGCAGATAATAACAAACAATGCTGGCCACGAAAGTCGCATCGATTTCGAATCAGTGATAAGTGCTAACCAACCATTCCTAATCAACAGAAATAAATTACTCTGTTATCCTTTTGACTCTAATTTAAACTCGTCAACGGGGCGGTAATTTTTCTCTAACAAACACTAGTAAGATGAATCATTAATATATAAATATTATCATTTTAAAATTTAAAAATTAAAATATGATAAAATTAATATGTTCATCCTCACCCGCATTAATTACAGTATTCGAACTAATAATCTTATAATTTAATTTTTTTATTAATCCTAGGATTAATTGATAATCAACATCCTGTTATCCTGTTATGAGACAAGCTTTCTGTTAATTAAATTTTTGTATCATTTTTATCGACATGGTGGAGTAAGTTGACTCGATTCTTGAGTCCCGTAAAACAAGTCGATCCCGATTCCGGAGGAGGCGTCGACCTCCGCGACTGCTTCTCTGGAAGCTTCGTGCCACGGCAGCGGATCGGTCAATGCGCGGATCCGTAACGCGCCAGTTGTTAGTGGCATTTCCGTGATTCTAATGTCCCGTCTTCAGGTTCATTATTTTAAAACGCACAAAAATGGTTGATATGCGTTTCATGAGAGTCTCTCTCTCCTGCTCAAACCCCACTTGCTCGCAGGAAAGAAGTCGCCTCCCGCGTTCATCTCGACCTTTCTTCGATCTGCTTCGCGATTCGACGTGCGTTTACGGTTATCTTCGCCGACTTGACCTTGTTTGATGCGTGATTTGAGGTCGTTCGGCGTCTCCGACCCCGGTCCGGCGCGGGGAGGGGCGTTTCGGGATCTCCCAGGAATGGGAGCCTGCGATTCGGACCCAAGGAGGTATCTATATGGTGGAAGGGGCGAACCTCCGCTGCCGTGGATCCCTGCTCTTGAGGGCGGCGGCAGAGCCGGGAACCTGGTGGATGAGTTTTCTGGGTTGGTCTTGGGCGACGGTCAGAATGAGGCTGTGCATCAAATCAAAAAGGCGGTGGAGGACGCAGAGAGCACCTTCAAGCAACAGGTCAGCTGCTGGCTTTCTGATTGCACTGGAATCATGATTTTTTATTTAGGCTTTAGCTTAAGAGGAAGTGAGTAAATAGTTGTCCCATGTTGTAACGTTGGCTGGCAACCTTTATCCATTGTCGGAGTTAGAGGAAGTGAGTACCGTAGATATTTGTGATTGCTTAATTCTTTAATCTGATCACGTAACTTGATGCTATACCATTATGCTATTGTTCACGTGGTTGGGTGGGACTGTTTTAGATCCTCCAATTCATCATTTCATCGTGTACAAAAAGCTTATTGATCGAGGCACCATGCTTATCTGGAAAATCATGTGAGGATGGTTTTAATCCTCTGTAGAACGAACTATTGATACGTGGAAATGTTTAGATGATACATTTGCCACAACTGTGTTTTGGCTGACGTCTCTTGCCTCTGAAAATCAAAATCTCATTTGAAGAAATCTCCTGCAGATTACTTCGAATTTGTGTGAGATATTGCTCAAGCCTTTTGAAGGAGGCCAAGGAACTTTTCTTCTTCTTCTTCTTCTTCTTCTTCTTCTTCTTTCTTAACCACTAGGCCTTTTGGTAACTTCTGCTGATGCTTTGCTCTGACAGCATGTTGAACATGGGACAATGAACTAAGCCTTAATCTTCTCGAAATCAATCTTAGATCTTCTTCTCCATTCATAATATTAACCATTCTTATGATATATTGATGATCTATAATCCATCAATTACTGGCAAAGAGAAACTACTGTTGCATATAAGGTACTATCTTCTTTTTGCAGTTTTCCTGATCTTTGCAATTCTGAGTAAGACCTGAATTGACTGAATCCATTTGTATATCATACTAGGCCATTTAACTTATGGTTTAAGCAGTCTCAATTGAAACTGAATTTTAAAAATAACTTACTTAAATTGATGTATACATGATGAAATAATGCTACTATAATTGAAAACTTACACTAGGAAGACACATGCCCATTATTGAGATTGTATAAACATCATGGATAGTTAGTATTAACATTTGAGGTTGATAAGTTTGTACAATAAAGGTGGAAATCCACAATGCATTAAATTGTCATCAATCAACATATTTCATCCAAATGTGGTGAGTCTAATCAAATGAGTTTAACTCAATTAGATCTCAATCCATAATCCAATTGGATTCACTGAGTCTAACCAATTAATCCAATTCCAATTAAATCTTAGCCAATCAAGATCAATTAATCTCCGAAGCATCATGTCCTTAGTGTGTGACCCAATAGGCTCTCGTAACGTTGCAATGTGTCTAAACCAATTTAGACACAAAAGAATGAGCGACATCTAGCAATGCATCAATGCTACCCAGTAACAAGAAGTCGAGATCCGACTTAACCTCCGTGACTATGGCAATGTATGACCTTGTCCTTCTATCCTTGATATCTAGATTGACAATGAGCATAGACCGTGTCATCTCAATCAATCTGGTGTTTCTTGATCCCCGAGTAGACTCACTCAAACATGGAGCTCAATATCTCATATTGACTCATTCGAGCATGGTCATTGTTTAGCAGTCCTACTCGATCAGGGCCCACAGATATCACTCCCGTATATGGGAGGGATAGATCCATCTACATCACTCACATCCCTCCGCATAATTCATTACATACCCATGATCGTCTTATAGTCCCCCTGTTACGGGTGACGTTTGACGATACCAATTAAATTGCTTGTCGTAATCACATGCCGAAGTGTCTAACATATCTTTTTCTATTTATTTAATTACATTTATTCTTGGTGGCAACACAGTACTAACCATAGTCATCCCGTGGGGATTAAATACATTATTCCTAGAATAAGGCCATAAGGTTTCAATATATGGATAAACTTGCTGTTCTTCTACATTACTGGAAGATACTTCTAAGCGGAAGAGTATTGTGAACCATTTTATCTGCTAAAAGGATTGCATGTGCTGAGTTCTACATACCTAACGTTGCTTCATCGAATTTGTCTAGGATTGACAATTGAAAGCTTTTACTTAGGTTAAGATCAAGCAACTTTTGAGAACCTTATTTATGGATGGCTGATAAGGTGCAATTTGATTTTTTTCAGTAGCTTTGGTTTTCTTATATATGTTTGATTGGAGACATGATGTCGTCTTGGTAAAATTTTGTAAACTTGTGAGTAAATAAATATTCTGCAGCTATTAGCAAATCATTGAACATCCCAAGAACTTATGTTAACATGGTTCCCTTTCATTCCCACCCAATTATCCGAACCAGTTACATATAAATACTAACATGGTTTCATGTTGTTCCCATCGAAACATTTGTCCACCCCAAATATCATATTACTATTAGTCATGTCATTCCAAATGGAGTTCTTTGGCCCAGAATGCTTAAATTCAAGTTAATAAATAGACTCATCTAAGTCCATAAGCGCTAATTTCAGTAGCCTCTAGTCTTCATTTGGGATTAAATTAGACCATCCTATTCGTGTGGCATAATTGTGCGTGCTGGTGATTTTTTATTTGTTAGTCTCTCATACACACTAATGGTGGCATTTCAACTCCTAAATAGAGAAACACAAAAATCATTTTGTATTTATATTTAACTAGCATGCTCTACTAACCTTGTGACACCTATGTAAATTTGTCTGTTATTTATTGATTGTTAAGATATTGTTAGCAATAAGAGCAATAAAAAACTTCTTTGACTAACTAGTACTGTATCTTGCAGTTGGAAGCGAACAACCTAATAAAGAATGAGCTCTTGCAAAAAACACGAGAATTGGAAAAATATGTAAGCACTCTAAAGTCTAAAATTACAATGCTATCCAAGTTTATCATGCCAATTGCTTCTTGGTTTTTAGTTCTTTTGGAGAGTTCAAGCTTTAGTATTTGCTTGCTATGAATCTGGGATCAATTTTAGTGCTTGAGGTAAGTCTCAGATTCGTGATAGTGAGTACAGGTGTATACTTTAATTAGAATAGTTAACCATAAATTAGTTAGGTGAATTTTTCTTAAATCATGCCCAATCTCGGTATGCACGAGGGGATTGAAATCACATTAATCTAAAAGAGAGTTTATTTATTGTTATCTAAAGACCAAAGCAATTCATCTCTAAGGTTAAGCCACACAAAAATGACATCTTCCACATTGAAGTTGATCTTATTAGTGACATTGCACTAACTAGGTGAAGGCCTATGGAACTCTCAGAATGGAACAAGTGTGATATGACAATGACGGACATTTGGTCTCATTTTAACAAAGATAAGCACATTTCCTTGCTACTTCGGTTACTGTTCATGAACCTCATGCAATCAAGAAACAAACTTCTATTTGTCAAAGGCAGCAATCATCATAACAAGGAAATAATTTCTGAAATGTCTTTGTTCAAAAGAGATGATGTTGAAAAATTATCATGCATAGATGCTGATCCCGTCGGTGAGCGAGGTAGGCTCCTAACTCAATGACGGGCTCTGCTTGTTGGTGGAGGAGGATGACAGGCGATACGTAGCGTTGCTAAAGACTTCGACGAGGGATGGATCCCTCCCCTACAGCAGGTAGACCGTTGGTAACCCGCCGGGAATGATCTCGGCAAGGCCCTCCGACGATCAAGTCAGAATCCGGTGGAGAAGAAAAAGGTGAAGAACATGAAAAACACTATAGCCTTAGAAACTTTGCATACCTCCGCGTAGGAGATGGAGAGCCCTATATATAGCCGGGAGGGCCGACCAACGCTGTCCCCCTTCTTGTCCTATGCGAGGGCAAAGCTAGTGAACAATGTCAGCAAGCCGACCAGCGTCGCGTTTTCTGACATCTATGGTTGGTTCCGTAGTACGGCCTGGTTTCGCTCACTACGCTCGTCAGAAACTGTACTGTGCCAACGAGATTTCTACGATTCTAGGCACGAGTGGTGTCAGGTCCAAGTCGGCGGACGTCAGCGCGGTTGCTATCCTCGCCTGCTGGGCGTCAGAGAATCTATACGAGTATTGACAACAAGAACCTATAGGAATATGAAGTGTCGAGTCATAGCTCGCTCGGGGTACGCCGATCGACACCACATGGTCTCACCCTCTGGTCCCCCGATAGGGAGCTTTCCCGCCTTGGGAGAGCAATACGGGCACCCTAGGGTCGAGTAGCACTAGTCGAGGTCTGGCAGGCTCGGGACCCGGGTCGGGGACTCCCCGAACGACGGATCCCGACCGGGAGCCATATGGGATCGAGGTCGAGGACCCGGGCTTGGGCATTCTTTTGACTAGCAGGGTTGTCGTAGCTTGGCCATCGCGAGGGAATGGCTGGATTTATAAGCAGAGTCGGCTGGACCAGGCCTCCCTGGGCAAGGGCATTGAGGCCCATGTTGCCCCCTTGCCGAGCCTCAGCGCCACCAGTGGGAGCAGGTCCTAGGCTTGTCTTGCCACCTCAGGGTGCCATGTCGGCCAACCCACTTCCTTGTCAGCTATGGCGGGATCATACGTATCCCTCTCGAGTCTAGTCGAAGGAGGCGACGAGTTCGATTGACTGGACTATCTGTTTGGCGGTCAGTGCGCC
>JAGFNQ010004773.1:185358-212608 GCA_024364735.1 Boesenbergia rotunda | reverse complement strand
TGTATTTACTCAATTGAAAAGCCATTTCACAGGGAGGGGAACGAAAAGGATTCAAGTCCATCCTTTCCTCCATTTGCATAAGTTCTCTCTTGGAGTTAACATGATTTCAAATTCCTTCTTCTCTGTTCATTTCTCCCCTCTTAGAATTGATGTTGAAACCCTAACCTCACTTTTGTCTATGATTCTTTTCATTTTAATTACAAAGGATAAGTTAATCGATTTCACTTCCAACATCCTCTTTCTCTCAAGTTGGTGTCAACTTCTATCTGATGTGTTTTTATCTCTCCTACTAAGATTGTAATTTACTCTATCTCTTTCCAGGATTAACTCCTCATCACATGAGTAGATATTTGAGCCTTAATCTAGCTCTCAGATTTGCAATCTATCCAATTTGTCACATCATCTATGTAAATTTAGAAATCCTAATGCATCTGTGGTCAATGGGGAGTTAATTGTTCGAAGATCATTGTGTCAATTTTGGACTGGATTACTCATTGTCAGAAATTCTCGATGCTGCGTCAATATTGCATCTTCGTCATCTTTATTAAGTGTCTTATACATTTTGTTATTATATTTGGGCCATTTTAATTGTCTAACAGGCTACCATTGATATGCCCTAGCAGCCTAATTTGAGAGAGTTTGTTGTGCATTAGAGCTATTAGGTTTTGTCCTAGTGAGGAATTATGTTATTAAGTCAGTGCCTTGTACATAAATAGTAAATTGGCCATAATGGTTCATTTTTGAATAGTATAATGCAATTCTATCCCTCTCAATTAAGTTTTTTTTTCTCAAAAGATAAAATGTCGTTGATTTAGATATTTACAAAAGTAGCTTGCTTGTTCGCTGGCCATATACAACTAAAAACTACATCCACCTATAATGATATCCATCTCAGAACTTCAAAAAAAACATTAAAAGCCTGTTCTTCTATACAAAACAATTCCAATAAAATGTTGCTGTATATCAAGATAAAACTATCTAATTACCAAAGGTGTGCATACTTCACTTTTTCCCTTTCAAGGACCGATTAATTGCCTTTACTGATACCCTATAGCTGCTATTTTATTTCAAAGGTTTGCTCGTTGTTTGTTAATCTTACCATAGATAGTGGTGTATATATGTTCTAGGCATCAGCAACTTTGTTGATTTCTCCAACTGAGAAAACAAATTCCAAGGAGGAGAATTAAGATTGATTGAGTTTAACCTTCAAATGCCGCTGCTTCCATGTAGTTCTTGCAATATTTGAGACACCCACTAATGCAATGGAATTAGAGTATATTTTCCACTGTTATAGCCCAGTACTACAGCTTCCTTCAGACCCATAAGAATTGCTTTTGACTGATGGCGCATAATAGAAAGTGCAACAACAACAACAACAACCAAGCTTTATCCCACTAGGTGGGATAGGCTATATGGATCTTTCTATGTCATTGGGCTCTGCCCCTTATCATTTCATCATCTATATTTAAATAAAATTTATCTTGTTTTATTATTGTCAACCAAATCTTTTTTTGGCATTCCTCTCCCTCGTTTAATGTGCGTATTTATCATAGTTTCATATCGCCTAACAGGAGCATTTATTGGTCGTCTAAGTACATGTCCGTACAATCTCAAACGTGTCTCTCGAAGTTTTTCCTCAATAGATGCAACTCCGACTTTCTCTCTAATGCTCTCATTCCTTATTCTGTCCATCCTCGTATGCCCACGCATAATAGAAAGTGCAAACAGGTTTAATACTAAAATGAAATTTTAGGAATTGTTCCATCTAAGAATTGCTGCTCGGATGAGATTTTGCTTAAATCCATCTATAATGAAGGTCTAACTTGGAAAAAAATTTGTTTTCAAAGTCTGAATCTGCCTCACATAAGATTGCCTCTGCAGGAAAAGCTAAAAGAATCGCAATATCAAATAGCTCCATGGTACTTGGATGCATCAAATGCAGACTTTCCTGCACAGTCACCTTCCCATCCAGTGGGTGTACAAGTGTCTGTTTCAGTATGTTGAGTTTTTTTTAATTTTTTTTCTTATTTTTTATCCATTTCTAATTTGCTAAATCTACTTTCTTATAAGAAAATGAATGATTTAGAGATTGTGTCTCAGCCGTTGAATCCACATGCCAAGTCTCCAATATCTTCTCCTAATTTACGAACAAGACCTGATCGGGAGACAGTTGGGAACCAAAACCAGCAAGTTGGTCCAAGCAGTATTCCTGTAAAGAATGAAATAAGCACTCCTTTCACTAGGTCAGAATTGATATCATCTTTTAGATACTTAATCCAAAGTTTGTGTTGGCCAAATTTGCTTCATTTGATTTTTGGTTTGTTTTGAAATGCAATAATTAACAGCTGATTGCATAAAGTGTTTTCTAGAGTGCCAGTGTAGTTATCTTGGAGTATCATTTTATGCTTAGCAAAGTTCTGAAGATGTAACAACGTAAGCTTGAGCTGTTAGTTTTAAAACGAAAAAAAGAGAGAAAAATGAAAATGACAAAATAAATGAAAACGTAATTCAAACCCAATGATTTATGTGGTTTGGCAGCCGTTGGCCAGGACCCATGACTCTTCGACGGATCACTCAAATTTCACTAATTTTTCAGATGTGGAGGAACCTCTTACAATAGTCTTTCTTTACAAATTGAGAACTTAGAACAAAAGAGAAATTACAAATTACAATGGAAGCAAGAGAATGGAGTGGAGATTTGAGAAACCAGCAAAGTATTAAATTCATAGCCTCTAAGCCCTTTATAGATCTTGTATAAGGGTATCCTTCTTATTTTCCCCCTAATGTATTGTTAATTCTACACATATTAGCAGATTATTGTATGACACTATTTGTATTTTTGATGGAGTGATGGTGGTTGAGTTACAAATTACATCTATGATTGCAATTGAAACTACTTATCATGATATGATGCAACAAAGTATTTGGAGAAAACAAAATGCTATCACTTTGTACAATAAATTTTGTAAGAAACATCTACAGTCTGATTCTTGTGGTTGAGTTGTACTAGGTGGTAGCAATTTGGGATTTTGACGAATAGAACTAATATTTGGTTGGGGTATTGTGATACGCAGTGGTTTATTCCATATTTTCTTAATATATAGGATGGTTGCTGCTTCTGTTTCTCTAAAATCTTATTATGATACAATGAATATCCATTTTAGATGAGAAGTTTCATTTTATTTTACCTAATTGGGGATATTTTAATTTTATTAAATGCATGAATTATTCTTGGTTTGCTGCTTTGCAACTTGCTCAGGTGTTATTTGAGTATTTCAGGGATCACAGAGCCCAGGATGCTTCAGGTCAAATAAATGCTTCACGTCTTAGTTTTGAGTCTAGAAGTCAAAATCCATCTTTCAAGGATCCTAGTGGAAGTTCCCAAACTGATGATCGAACAACAGTTGCTAATCATAAAAAAGAGTCTTCTGTTCATTGGGCTCCTAGAAGCTCGCCTTATTTAACTACAGAACAGGATGAACAAAATGTGTATCCTTACCTTCCTACAGTCCTGGAGGAACCTGGTTCTTCATTCTCTGAGGGTGAGAAACTAATTTGATATATGTGATTTTCTTCTCAGGATTCTAGTTGATGTTGTAACTCATTATTGATATTGTTGATCAAGGGAATTTCTTATAAATTTGGCAAATTTGTAGCAGACGATGATCCCTTGCCAGCGATAGATGGTCTTCAAATTTCAGGTGACGCCTATCCTGGAAATGAACTTCTTGCAAGTGGTTATTCAATCAACGGAACAACTACTTGTAATTTCGAGGTACACATTGATTCTTTTATATTGTAGTGGGTACGCATTGACTACCCCATAACATGTAGCAGTTTGTTATGTTGGGATTAATGAAGTACAAATTTAGCTCTATCAGTGATATTGATTCTTTTATTTTGTAGTGGGTACGTTATTTAGAAGATGGATCCTTAAAGTTTATTGAAGGTAGTATTCCTAGCTTTGTTAAGTGTGGTTGCCTTTTTTTTCCCAAGAATTTATAACTCAGGAAACCTTTGTCTCTCTATACTTCTCTCATGGTAGGTGCAAAACAACCCAAATATTTAGTTACTGCTGATGATGTGGACTCATACCTTGCTATTGAAGTCCAACCCCTAGATGACAGGAAGCGGAAGGTTATTTCTTCTATCAAAATTTTCCCCTGCAAATTTAGTATTAACTTATGATCTAATAACCATCAAGAAAATGAGTCTGAACTTGATAGGATAACTTGCATGAGCTTGAAGGAAGATCATAGGCCTTCTTTCCTAACACATATGGTTGTTTGATCCCCATCAGGGGATATAACCTATATTGCACGGACTTGGATTCTCTTAAACTGCTGCCTGAATTTATTGTTCGTTCACTAGCTCAAAGTTGTGGGGAAAATGGTGAACTTTTTGGCTTATGACTTTTACATAGTTACGTAAATGGAGTGACCCCAATGTGTGGTTCAATGCAATTAGATTTCATACATATGTGATGCATATGGTTAAGTATGTTGGTTAGCTCAAAGTCAAATACTAGTGATAAATCAAAAATAAAAAAGTGAAATACTAACTATCTCATGTGTGTCTATGGTTCAATTTGATTACCTTTAGCTCGCTGAGAGTGTTTCCTTCATGGTTTGAAATCTTGTACAGTCAAAACATATCATTCCGATAAATCACCAAAACTCGATACAATCTCGAGTTGTGTTGATGCATGTTGCTAGTGACAAATTGGAGGTTGAAGGAGGAAGGAGATAAATCAAAGGAAGGAGACATTGTCTTTGCTAAGTGGTATTGGGTTTTGATAATTTACGGGAATGATATATTTCGACCGTTTTTGCTTGGCATGACACAAGATTTAAAACCATGCTCAGCATAAACTCCTTCCTATGCTTCATTTCCTTCTTCAACTTTAATTCATTCACGGCACTATGCATCGAAACATCAACCCGATTCCAAAACAGTATTGTTTCAGTCAACGACCAAAACTTCGACATGGCTCGAGATTTTGAACCTTGGTTTCCTTGTATGAACTATCATTTGAATTGTCACATCCATGTGGTTCATGCAACCTTTTGATGATTTCTAGTAACATAGGCTAAGAAAAATTTTCTCCTTGTATTTCACGGGTTAAGCATATAATAGGAAAGTTTTTATGGAAGAAATGGGAATAGAAAGGTTCTTCTCATTACCAATAATAGTGCAAAAAGAGCAATAATTTTTCTGATATCTTTCGGCAGAGATAGAGTTTTAAATGAATATCGGCTGCTTAATTCTGGATTTCCTGAATAACTGTCATAGTAAGACTACACTTTTCTGAATTGAGTAGTATTTCAGTAATCTGACAGAACCCTTATTTTGTTTCTTACTCTAGGGTGAACTTGTAAAGGTTTTTGCCAATGAGCAAAGAAAGATAACTTGTGGTGAGTAACATGTACTAGAGAGTTTTTTTTTTGTTGTTGTTCTGTTTCATTATATTGGCTTCCTCACATAAGTCTGAAGCACGCATCTGTTCTATTTTGTGTTGAGTTTCTTTGAGATTGCATAACCTGGCTAGCTCGTGAGGAATTTGCTATGTAGCATATTTAATCTGTAGAAGTGACAACTTATATTTATAGAAGCACAAGTTCTCCAGACACTATAGGACATGCGTCGAATACTAATTTCTTTCTGAAACAAATACTAATTTCTTTCTGAAACACTGTGCTCATTACCTTTCATGTAAACTTATGTTTATCCTTACCTCTTTCCTCTGACCCTCCTGTCATGCCACTTACATACTACTTTCATCCATCACTAGAGCACTGTGTCACTGCCTTCTGAGATCTGTTACTTCCATTCTGCCCTGTAATTTGTATTGCTAACTGAAGTGATTCATTTTAGATCTTTATGATAATGCTGAGTTTAAACTTGTGCTTGTTATGTGAGAACAGATCCTGAAATGCAAGATCAAATTGAAAGGACTTTTTCTAGTGGGAATGCATCATATGAAGTGTCATTATCAGTACATCGACTTCTATCTATATTTTTCTTTAGATATATTTTTAAGCACACTAGCAACGATTGTTTAGATTTAACTGCTTTAAATGTTCCTCAATGCCAGACTAGGTATCTTGATATATGGGAAACTGCTATTCTGGCCATAAAGAGAGGAGGCTACAGCATAAAATGTAATGGACCACGTGGTGTTGTTATAGCAGAGAAGTTTCAGCCAAATACTACTGTATGATTCTTAATCGTTTATGCTCTTCATTTTCAAGAATATCCTTCCCTCTACCAATCTCCTACTTTTCTCTACACCATTTTTGGCGATTTTGTGTTTTCTTATTTCAGATCCATAATCATAATAATATCAAATATCAATAATAGGTGTTAAGATACAGGAGGTTTTAAATGTTTCTATTCTTTACCCTTTTTCCTTCTGAACCAACTGCTTTGCCTTGTTGGTCAGCTTGTTAAACAAGAGTTCAGCTACTAACATTTTACTTCCTTCAGATCTCCATTCCATATGGACATCCTACAGAATTTTTGATTCAGGATGCCAACGCCGGGGAGTATCTATTAAGGGCACAGAGCAGCGTGTAAGTTTAAATATACACCATTGAATGATTGTTTTATGCTATATAAATGATTTTTTAGCAAAAGGTTGCTCCATCTGATATTGTGAAAAAAAAAAATTCTTCATTAAAGTATGATATCCACTCTAATGATACAATTTATTGCTGAATTTTCAGGTTGAGAGATACCATTGTTCTTACATTGAGATTATTCCAAAAAGTGATGGTACATTCTTTTACTCTTTAGTCCCTTTCTTAGCCATGTTTCTTTATATTAGGCAACCTATACACTTTAGATGCATACGATCATTTGGGTTTTTGTTATCATGATAATCCAGATGTTTCATTTTACTTGGGGGGTGCTAATCCAAGAAAACTAGAATAACTTGGACATTGGAATTGCACGAGTAGGCACATCATATTAGGAAAGATCATGAGTGTATAAGCCGTTCATTATTCGTTTGGCTACATTTTTTTCCTTGCGTGGAAGTATATTGTCGTAACTATGCATTTGACGAGCTCACATTAATCAGTACAGACCAAACACATCTCACAGACAGACCATAAAGCAGCTCAGTCTCACCGTCAATGCGTTCGATTATTTTACATCAGCCAGTGTACCGTGTAATGGGCTTCTCTATTCGACAGTGCAACTGTCCTTTCCAACCATGTGGGTTTTGTTAAATATATCTTATCCCTATTGACACTATATACATCCAGAGAAAACTGATTAATAAAATTTCAAGTAGGAATTAATTAATAAGCTTTCTTGTAACCCACCAAAAACAATACTGGTAATATAAACGAGATTCATCCTCGCACTGCAGGCTGGAGAGAAGAGGAGAGGGAGGAAGAAGGGACTATTTTTCTAGTGCGATGGGGCACATGATTGATGTATATTCTTTTTGGCACTGTGCACGGTGTATTCGAGAAGAAAGGGCATTCACTTCACCCTGTTGTGTCATTGTATAACTTTTTTATTTGTTTTAGTAAGGGGGAGCTTTCCCAACATAATACCTTCAAATACTTTTCGAATCAGGCAGCAGATAAATTTTTCAAGTAGTGTGTGCTAGGACAAATGATTGATGTATATTGCTTTTGATAATCGAAATGCAGGAAAGGGAATTAAAACTGCCTGTCTTTGGGTATCTTTGTCAAGGGACTATTTTTCCGAGTTTACTCCAAATTTATTTTTATAGCCAGTTCAATGAAAAAGGACGATACATATTTAGGAGCAAGATACAGTTGCCCCTTGAAATTTTATATTTCACATTTATACTCATTTCTTCCGTGGTTAATTGACAAATGTTACAATTCACCGACAGTTTCATAATTTACATTTATACCCTTGTATGAGGCTTTTGTGATAATATTATAAATTCTTCTTTAAGATTTTATTATTTTATATTTCCACCGGGATGCCTGATGCTGTATAAATTTCTCTAACTATTTTTCATAATTTGCATTCTTCCCTTTACGACACTATAGTTCAGCCCAACTATTTTTTTAATATTTATTTTTACCCTTTAAAATTTTATTTCACCCATATTACTTTTTAAATGTTCCAAAAAAAAAATTACACCGACCACCACTCTAGCCAAATCATTCTGGATAAAACAACTATTTTAAAATAAAAACCAAATGAGCATAGGTAGATCATCATGCCTCTCAATATTCTAATTTTTCATTTCATCTATTTATCCGCTCAAAATCCAATAGTTTTATTTCTGACTTTGCCCACTATTTAATATTCGTTGACGCCTTAAACCTCAATGGATAAATGTGTTTTTAAAAATAAATCAGAAAACTTTTCCGCGCACTAAAAAAAGCTAGTTGTAGAGACCTTTCCGGGCACATTCTGGTTAGAGTTTTTTTTTCAAAAATTTATAAAGAGTTTATTGTGCCTTCTGTGTTATTTCTTATTATTTTCTAAACCGCCTCAACTACCATATCACGATTCAGTAACTCGATCACGCATGTTATTATTTATGTGCATATTTTTCCATTCAATGCTAGAGTACTCTAAATAATTCCAAGGTATTTTAATTTAATTTTCAGACAAATTTTATTTTATACCCACAACAACCTCAAAAATGCATCATTCTTTCTCTAGTGCCTTGAGGGAGAATTATTATTGTGGTAATATTTGATATTTCTTTGGAACTCTAGCCATTGTCAACTTCTTGAATAATCTTCAAAAATTCTCACAAAAAAGAAGAAGAAGCAGAAGACGACGACTCCAAGAGCTAAAGTTGACGAATAGAAATTTATTCCACAAGGAGAATCAACTGCGGACATAACCTTAACCCTCAGGAAGTTGGTTTAAGTTCCCAAAACTTGTTGAATAAAACATCTCATAGGTTGCTCAAACATCAGAATCAAACTCAAGATAAGCAATGGCACGAGAAAAAGAGACATTCCAGATGAATTGTGATGGCTGATCCTTTGTTCGAAGTCATGAGGCTTAAATCGCATCAATTCCTTCAGAAGATCATCATGATTCTCGAAGAGCAACAATAGCTTGACATACATGAAGATGATATTTGGTTCAAACAGGCGGAAGTAATAGGAACTTGGAAATGGATACTTACGAGACACTTACATCATGGTAGGTTTCTGAAGGCATCTGGTCCTTCTGGCCGAGAATTTCAAACAATGCAATATATATGCGATAATCACGAGCCTGAAAAGAAACACTGGTTATAAGCAAATTATGACACATGATTACAAGAAATGGCTGGCTACTAAACAAGTTGATGAAATGCCTAGTAAGCATTCATGTCACAGTGATGAAATAACAACCCCTTTAGTTTATTGTCTAGACTTCATTTCACTAGAGCAAAGAACAGTCTTTTACTCCCATTCTCCACTGAAAACTAACTGCAGGAAAAATCAATAAGTGCTAAATAGTATGTTGTTGTTCTGGTAAGAAATAAGAACAATTTACAGCTTAGGAAGCACAAAAGATAATAATATAGTAAAACCCTGAAAGTTATGCTCAAAATAGTGCTTGGAGAACAAAACAATTGATAATGAGAGAAATTGTAGCCGATGCACAAACTAATTTCCATCTTTCCAATGATTTGTACAGATTGCCACTAGGCCCACTACAGCTCAGATTATCAATCATACCAAATTGTATTCTAGTTACAATTTGGTAATCTTTGCTGGGAAACAATTTCCCGGATTTTCTAAAATGTTATCTTTAACATCTCTAACTTGGCACAACTTTCTTGTATTAGAAAAAAATAATAATAACTAGGAAAATTCAAGAACCTAACATAGACAATCAGGATCAAATCAAAGATTAATAAGATGCATTTTTTTCTTTCCGAATCATTCTTCTTCATCAACAATAAATTCAGCATCTAACATGCTTGATATAAGTTGATGACTAGTAGTATCATAGCTCATAGGACTTTTGTATCAGAAAGATCCTTTAGTCAGAGCATGTTCTTCATCGAATTTAATTCAGCATAAAATTCCATGCATTCCCATAGAGATTATTGTTTGTGATTCACAATTATTTTAAAATAGTCGCTCACTAGAAAAGATATTACAATGTCCTCATATTTTGAGTCCTTTGAATCCAGTAGGGAAATAAATAAATAACCAATTCACCTTTACTTTCTTCACGAAGCAGAGAGATTCTTCAAATGTGACAGGTTTCCATCTTGACACAAATGAGTTGAAATACAATACCAAACTTGATTCTCTTGTAAATCCAAGCTTCATCTCAAACGGACAACCGCTGCAATCGAAGAAAATGGCATCATCAACCCAACACCAGAGAGATCAAAGAAAGAAAATCCTAATCAAATTTGGCCAGAGGAGGAGGGAGGAGCGCATCCGTATTAAATCATCCACAACTTCAACTTCATTAGGGTTCACGAGGAGTTCAATACTTGCCAAATAAAAAAGGAACCGCATAGCATTATTCACGTTCTCTTGAAAAGTTATCGAACTCTCGTCTTTCCTACCTAATGAACTCACCTTCGACAAACACCGAATCGACTCGAATTATCATTTCAGCCAAAGTACTCGATTTGTCAAGGAGGTTTTTTCCCCCTCGAGCGATTCGATAAAAAAATGAGCTTGAAGGCACAAGAAGCAGAAATTTACAAGAAAATGTCAATTATTGCATATAAATAAAGAAACACGATAAATTTTTGGATGATCCAATTAAGGGGGGATGAAATCATAGAACTTACAGGAACAGAGATCAAAGATCTCGCGGAGGAGGTTGAAGCGAACTGGACGATGAAAAAGCGCAGCAAAAAGGGTGAGAAAGGAGGAGAGCAAGAAGATCTAGTCACCACGGTGTGCTCACCTCCTATCACGTCCCGTCACGGGCATAACAGTGGAGTTGGTGGGCTTTTCTTCCGACGGCCCACTTTCCCCGCCCATTTTGGGCATAATCGTAATCAATATTATTGTGATTAAATGTTGACATATATATATATATATATATATATAATATATATATATATATATATATTTGAATAATTAATAATTAAAGAAAAAGATACGATAAGGCAAAAGTAGATATGGTGATCGATGATGATCACTTCCTTGCAGCATCAACTCCCAAACGTTGGAATATGCTTCCATGGATTCTCCAACGCAGCATGCAATTTTTACACGACATGGCCCACCTCGACTTTCTTGTGGCTTTCTTTCACAGTGATAAAAAAAGATAACATTTATCTTAAGTAATGTTTACAGTCTTATGAAAAAAGATAAAATGATAAGTGACTATCAGATGACTAAGAATCGAAAGAATTATTTTTTAAATTTCACGATGATAATATTTTATACACTAGCTAATTGATAATTTTAAAAGACTTATCATTTTCTTTCATGTAATGTTGGGTGAGTTTGTTTTTAGTAAGCCATTGGAATAATTAATTAGAATTAATTAGTGATAAATTAGATGAAGAATGTATAATTAATTAATTAATTAAAATATAATCAAGTCAGGATCTCACACGGCAGCACGACTCCGCATAAAATCTTATTAGGTACGAGTATAGTATTATGGCTTCTCGATCGAGCATATATTCTGTGGGCCATTTAATTTGATAATTAGTTAAAAGTTATTGGTTGGGTCAATTATGGACCATGCACTACGTGATTCACAGCAGTCATTATTGTAATTTTTTTAGTAGATTGATTTGATTTGATTTGATTTAAAGATAAGCATAGTAAATACTTTTTCAAAAAAAAAAAGAATCGCTGTTTTTTTTTTCTAAAATAACATTCAATTCATAATCTCTATTTGGAAACGCGTATAACAAATTTAAATTAAATGCTCTCGCTGTCAATTGAATGCGTTGGCGTTTTGGGGTGACTGGGTCATGGGTGAGAAGTGAGGAGGAGAAAATTAAAGGGCAAAAACTAAAAGAGCATCCAATATGTAAATCATGAAAATGATGATTGACCACTTAGACTACCGTACAATTGTAGCTAAACTCTAACAATTTGAATCATAAATCTTGAATATTATTATATCAAAGTTACTTTTCATCAATTTAACCAAAATTATTTAAATTTTATTAAAATAATTTTGAAAGAGACCTAGAAGTCTAAGTTGCTACTACATAGTTGTAGAAGCTACTTAATTTGCCACTTTCAGAGACACATGTTTACTCGAAAATCGAGCAACATTTCTCATGTACGGTGGATAAGTTGAAACAAATAATACATAACTCATAACATATACGATGGCTCAACCATTACAAATATAAAATAAAACTGAAATAAAACTCCACAACTACGCAGTTAATATCTTTAAGAAAAATAAAAATAACAGAGAGTCTGAATACAAAAGAAACGAATATACTATACCAACAAGATATAAATAAAAACGATATCGAATAAATAAAAATAAATACTAGTCTAAGAATTGAATGCAGAAAATAAACCAGACACTAAACCAAACTCCAAACCAAATCGACAAGGTGGGACTGACAACTAGATCCTCTCCTGGCTCCAGATAATGCATCTACCTGCTACTTGAAACAAAAGTAGATGGTGAGGGTGGAGAGTCCGGGCAGACTCTGCGGGTATAAGAGTAGACAAATACATGACATAACAAAAAGATATAACAAGCAACAGAAATAACGGTGTACCGTCTCTAAGAAACAGAAGAACAACTAAGTATGTATGAACACCAAGTGATAACATAATATCAAAACATACATGCATGTCAACCAAATGCAACAATCATAGCTCATATAAATACAGCAAACACAAGAAAATGCATAATGCAATAAATGCACATGATGCAATGACATATGTCACTCCTAACGCCAGTCAAGCTGCCAACACATCACATCTGTGTGGCTGAGTGGGTAGGGCTGTAACAACTATACTCACTCCAATGAATACCACTAGAATATGTGGTTGAGTGGACAGGATGCTAGGGAGACAACTACTCAAAAACCCCGAGAAAAAAAGGGGGAGCCACCAACAACTCTAGTATCCCTCGAAAACAACGGTGAGGGTGTCAACTGCTTGCCTACCACTCCAACATCCACTGTACATGAGTGGTCGAGTGTGGCATAACAGGACAGTTGATCGCACTCTAGCAACTACCACGATGAGTGGTTGAGTGACGAAGCAACTAAATGACGACTTAACCATATGGAAACCAATAGTCGTCAGTATGCAATGGTGCAGATATAGTGCATGATACAAATGCATAAACAACCGAATAACAATGATGCAACGATATAAGCAACAAGTACCAGAAATCAACAAAACATGCAACTAAACTACTAGGTAGGTAGGGTATCTCTAATGCCAACAAACTTAGTTGTGTTTAATGAACATTTTCAAGTACTCGCGTACAGGTGGTGCTTTATAGATTAGAAAACCAATGATGAGACTGTACGGATATAAAATACGATTAACTCGAAGATCAAACGAAGAAAGTATCAACGGACGATATTAAAATAAACAACAGTAAAGAACAAGGTCAAGCAGACTTAGTCAGACATAAAAAGTCATGCATTTAAGATAAATAAATTACAAGAATACAAAGGAGAAGTACTCATCTTAATTATAGAAGTTAGTAAGTGAAAAGAACCTCCCACGATCGATGACGTGAGTCCAAAGTTAAGGTCCTGTATCAAGGGCATAGTTTAGCTATTTATAAAATTAATAAATTAGCTAAACAAAATACTAAATATAATTAGGACAAATTCTAACTATAATACATATTTATTAACTCATAAATAACAACTGGTTCCTTCTTAACTTAATTGTTACCATTAGGTTACTAAGTTAACTTTCCAAACTCACCTAAGGAACTACCACCAATTCAAAAGCAAAAATTACCTCTTAGTAATCCAAATCAAATTCAACTCCAAAGCAGGGCTAAACACCTACTAACCCAATTCACCCAACTCCTAAATGTTGCTTGCAGCAACAACTAAGATAGAGCTAAAGTTGTTCACAAGGAAGTTTTGAAGTTGAATCATGTGAACTATTATACCAACTTATGCATCCTTGCTACTGAGATACACCAACATAAAAACGTATCTGATTAAAATTGGGGAATTAAATGCTAGATTTTATCCACTCTTAATAAATGGCAATCAGAGACAAAATAGCCAAAAGAAATTGAACAACACACAACTCCATTAGAGTTCAGCACAGGAAAAACGAACAATACTCACGAGAAACAAGTCCTCACTGCATACAATTAATTAACTACAAGATGTTAGTTATATCCTACACCAATCAACACAAGAAATCCATCTCTACTGAACCAACGCAAAACATCAGCCAATTCATGGTTCCAGCAAGCATTTCTAAACCAAAATATCCATCTTTAACCTAATCCATCCTATAACTCACCTGAGATGCGTCGGTGACTTCTACCTCCTTATTTGCCCTTTTCCAATCAGATCAGCAACTCAACATAGAGGAGGAAGAAATAGAGTCCGGCGGTCGACAACGTCGCCCTTCGTGTGGAGAGGAAAGCCTGCGACTGTGGATAACTCTTAGCGAAGATTATGAGGAGACACGGAGAGGTGTGAAGAAAACGGCGTTGATCGCTCGGGATTTAGATGGGCGTCAACACTTGTACAGGGGAGAGGAAGTAGGAAGAAGAAGAAGAAGAAAAGTTAGGGCGGCAGCGTTTGGTGCGGTGCTCGCTCGCTGCGGTGTCAGGGCAGAGACGAAGGGGATCGTGGGAAAACTGATTTCGGGAGGAATTGTTAGGGTTGTTGGAGCAATCTATGGTCCGGAATGACCATGTGTTTTGATGTTTGAGCAAATGGTTTAAGTTAGGTTTGCCCTTGTATTTGATATGTGTATGTGAGTATGTAGCTTTGCAGGATACACATAAACTTAGCTGGACGACTTCGGGTTCTGTGAAGGATGGCATGAGGAGACAAGCCATGGGCTTGTATGCATCCGAGGGATCGTGGACAAAGCAAGAACGATGAGTCGAGGGAAGCGCACTTCGAGGCATACGCGAAGGATGGCATGAGGATGAGCCGCGGGTTCGTATGCATCCAAGGGATGAGAGCCAAAGTCGAAGAAGACTTAAAGGTAACAGGTCGAAGCTGCAAGGGAAGAGTCAACTGAGTCGTGAGAGTTCGAGTGTGAGAGAATTATACTCGAGAAGGGAAACCCTAGGTTTAGGGTTTAAGCAGTCAACTGTGGCTTGTAGCAGTCGACTGGTGTTAGGTACAGAAAGATCAGTCGACTGCTACATGTAGTAGTTGACTGGTGTCGGCTGAAATTCGAACGTTGGGCTGCAACGTTCGAATCCTAATGGACCAGTCGACTGATGTTAGCACCAGTCGACTGGTAACGGTAGGAACAGTGTCGAGCTCTATTTAAGATAGCTCAGTTTGGCTAGGCAAAGGTTGACGAAATAAGCTTGGGTAAAGCTTATTAGTAGTCTCCAAGTGCTCAAGTGCTGTCGGGAGTTTGTGGCGAGGTTTCTCCACCCACAAGGAGGGACGCGAGCTAGCCGGAGGTCATCCACCGACGGATCAGAATCGTCCACCTTACGGACAGCCGTGGAGTAGGAGCTTTATCTCCGAACCATGTAAACGGTTTGTGTTAGCATTGGTTTTAATTAATAGTTTAGGTTTCCGCTTGCGTGTGCTAACACATGTAGGAAGAAATCGTAAATCAAGTAGGTGATCGGCTATTCACCCCTCTCTAGCCGTACGCATCGATCCCAACAAGTGGTATCAGAGCAGGGGGCACTCGTTTATGAACTAACCGCCAGGAGAGCAAAAAGCTAGAGGAAATGACTGTTAGGATCGAGGCATCAAGCTAGAGGGGGGTGAATAGTTTTCTTTCGATTTTGTCTACAAAGATGTTAGCTCAAAACAAAACAAAATCAATAAAAACAATAAAAACAATGGCAACCCCCTAATTTACTTGGTATCCACCTCAAAGAGGTGACTAGTCCAAGGATCCACACCACACGCACGAGCTCCACTATGAATGTCTCCTTCAAGATGGAGAAACCTTCACAAATGACACTCTTTCCTCTTTACAAAGTTGAAATGAAAGTGAGAGGAAGAGCTAGAGACTTTGAGCACTTGGGACACAATTCTACACACCAGAACTGTCACCTTGACCTGCTCAAAAGTCTCCCTTTAAATAGAGTAGAGGACAGCTCCTTAAGCTATCCAGCCCGATACCAGTCGACTACCCCCATGGCAGTCGACTACCCCCATGGCAGTCAACTGATCCCACTGCAACAGCTAGCCAACAGCTAGCCCAACGGCTAGTTTTTCGAGTGGATCAGTCGACTGATCTTTCTGTGAGTTCGAGTTCCCCGCTGGCAGTCGACTGATCCATCCTCAGTCGACTGCCCAGCTTACATTTTCACTCTCCCTCATTCCGATGATCACCCTTCATGTATGCCTTCAAGTCCACTCCCTTGGCTTGCCCCTTGAAGTCCTCTTCCACCTGTTGTCGTCCCTCAGATGCGCACACAAGCCCTCGGCTTGCCTTCATATCATCATTCACGTATGCCCTTTGAAGTCCACTTCACCCGGCTTGCCCTTGGAGTTCTCTTCCCTCGGCTCTCGTCCCTCGGATATGTACTCCATGTGTGACTCGTCAAGTCCTGCAAGACTCAATCACACATATCAAAACAACACAAAACCCTAACTTAACCATATTGGCACATACACATCAAAACCATGATCCTCCCGATCATACTTGGGTCGATTACCCCAACAATCTCTCCCTTTTTGATGTGTGGCAATATGTTTAAGTTAGGTAAAATAACAACAATTGAAAATTATAGACATAGCAAAAACAAGAGGCAACCTCCCCCTTAACCTATGCCCTCACACCCAATTTTCAATTTGCATAAATCATTAGTTAAGTTATTACAAACACTAACTTAAACCACCCAATTCTCCCCCTTTGACACCATCAAAAGGATTGCCCGAAGCAATAATAACCACTGGCATCAATTAGGGATACTTCTCACCTTCTGAAAAATCCCAAAATTTTGAAATCAGAAGTACCAGTCGACTGAGATAGGTATCAATCGACTGGTCCCTCTTACTGTCAACTTATAGAAGGATCAGTCGACTGCCCCAGGGGGCAGTCGACTGATACACTTCAGTTCTGAAATTGCAGATTCTGGGCCGAAATTCAGAAACGCACCATAAATTTCACAAAATTCAAAAAATCATGAAAGTTTGCAAACATGTTTCATATGATGTACTCTAGCAGAGAAAAATATAACTTCATGAAAAATCTAAACATGTTTGACTTTTTGAACAAAGTTCAAATTCTTTGAAAACTTCTAAGTTTGTACCAAAATTCCATCCTAGTTTTGTAATCATGTGTTTCACAAACTTATGTCATAGCAAATAAAACACAGAAATGTTTTCAAATTATTTAAAATGTCTAACTATGATCTTTGGGCAAGATGTTCAATAATTAAACATTTACTTTCCCCATAGTTAGTCTATTTTCAATAATGTGATACATCCAACAACCCAACAATATGTCATAAGCATAAGTGAATTATTTGTATCATCCTAATGGATCATGCACTCCCTTATTATTGCATTACCCCCAAGGCCAATTCTACCCTTCCACAAAACACATACCAAGTCCTCTTCTTAGAGATGTAAACTCTGCTTCGGGAAGAGGCTTGGTAAAAATGTCGGCAAAGTTAGACTTTGATTTAACATAATGTAATTCTATGTTTCCCCTTGCCACATGATCCCTAATGAAGTGATGCTTCACTTCAATGTGTTTTGTTCTAGACTAATGCACTGGATTTTTGGTCAAATTAATAGTGCTCACATTATCACATAAAACCTTGACTTTGGAGTAATGAAACTCATAATCTTCTAAGGTATACATGATTCAAAGTAATTGACACACAACCACCCATTGCTACATATTCGGCCTCGGTTGTTGATAAAGTAACACATGGTTGTTTTCTATTACTCCAACTAACTAGGGATGAACCAAGAAATTGACACCCATCACTAGTATTCTTTCTCTCTAATTTGCAACCCGCATAATCGGAGTCGGTGTATCCAAATAGTTCAATGTTTGGAGTTCTAAGATACCAAAGACCGACATTAAGAGTACCCTTAATATACCTTAAGATCATTTTTACTACCACTAGATGAGACTCTTTGGCACAAGATTGATACCTTGCACACATACCTACCACAAATAATATATCCGGTCTACTAGCGGTTAGATACAATAAGCTATCAATCATGCTCCTATATTGCTTTGCATCCATTACCTTCCCTTCAAGATCACTATCCATCTTGACATTTGTGCAAATGGGGGTAGATGCTACCTTAGCATTTTCTAACCCAAATTTCTTTATAATTTCTTTAGCATATTTTGTCATGTGTCCCTTCATTTGTTTGTTTGACTTGTAATCCTAAGAAGAAAGTCAATTCTCTAACAAGACTCATTTCAAACTCATTTTCCATACACTTGATAAACTCATGAAGAAACTCACTATTTGTTGACCCAAAAATGATGTCATCAACATAAACTTGGGCCACAAAAATGTCCTTATCCTTAGATTTTAGAAATAAAGTTGGATCGATTGTTCCCCTTCTAAAATCCTTGGATACTAAGAAAGATGAAAGCCTTTCATACCAAGTCCGGGGTGCTTGTTTTAATCCATATAAGGCCTTCCTTAGTTTAGAGACATGATTAGGGTAGTTTGTATTTTCAAACTCGGGTGGTTGCTCTACATACACTTCCTCCTTAATAACCCCATTAAGAAATGTCGATTTCACATCCATTTGATGAAGCTTAAAACCCATGTGAGCGGCATATCCAAATAAAATTTGGATGGATTCCAATCTAGCTATGAGAGTATATGTTTCATCATAATCAAGACCCTCAACTTGATTGAAACCCCTTGCTACTAACCTAGCCTTGTTTCTAGCAATTTTCCCTTGATCATCCAATTTGTTCCTAAACACCCATCTTGTGGTGACAATGGTACTATCATTGGGTCTAGGAACTAACTCCCACACTTCACTCCTTTCAAATTGGTTCAACTTTTCTTGCATGACTAGAATCCAATCCACATCACCTAAGGCTTCATCAATTGATTTTGGCTCTAGTTGTGAAATTAAAGCAATTTGGCTAACATGTTCTCTAAAGTAGGATCTAGTCCTTACTCCTTGTGTAACATCTCCAACTACTTGGTCAATAGGATGATCTTGATATTGTCTTAAAGTCCTAGAGGTTAGAGACTCATTTACTACATGATTACCATTGTCTCTTTCATCCTTCGATGCACTTCTCCCTCCCCCTTGATCAATACCCCCTAAATGCAAGTCTTGAATTTCTTGGGTATATTTTGGTTTTCTTCTATATCCTTGTCAATGGAGGATTTCCTAGGATAAATACTAGTAGACTCATCAAAATCTACATTGGATGATTCCTCAATCAGTCTAGTCCTCTTGTTATACACTCTATACCCTCTACTAGTAGATGAGTATCCAACTACGATCCCTTCATCCGTCTTAGACTCAAATTTTCTTAGATCATCCTTAGTGTTCAAAATATAGACCTTACACCCGAAAACTCTAAAATAGTGAATATGAGGAATTCTCTCATTCCATAATTCAAACGGTGTTTTTCCTAAAAATCTATGAATTAAAACTCGATTTTGGATGTAGCAAGCGGTATTTACCGCTTCCGCCCAAAAATAGCTAGGTAAGGAGTAAGCATTAAGTATAGTCCTAGCCACTTCTTATAAAGCCCTATTTCTTCTTTTAAGAACACTATTTTGTTGTGAGGTTCTTGGACATGAAAATTCATGTTTGTACCCATTCTCTAGAAAAAAATGAGAGAAGTTTGAATTTTCAAACTCTCCACCATGATCACTTCTAATTCGGTTGATTTTGAGATGTTTCTCATTTTCAACTCTTTTACTAAATCCAATGAATATCGCTAGAGTGTAATCCTTATGTCTCTTGAAATAAACCCAAGTATATCTAGAGAAATCATCTATAATTACTAAGCAATATTTGTTTCCTACTAAAGAAGGAGTACCATGACAATCAAATAATCTAAGTGCAATAATTCCAATGGTAAAGAAGTGCTAGCTAGAGTTTTACCTTTATGCGATGACTTGGATTGCTTACCTTTTTGGTACGCATCACACATCTTATCCTTTTCATATTTGATCATTGGTAGTCCTTTCACCAATTCCATCTTGACCACTCTTGCTATGTTCTTTATGTTGATGTGCCCAAGCCTTCTATGCTATAGTCATCCCTCTTCTTCTTTTGATATGAAACACTTAGTAGAAATGTTAGAGGCATAAGAGAGATTAAGATAATAAAGATTTGCTTCCCTATGTCCTTCTAGCATGACATTTTCGAAGCTATTGTGCCTAATCAAACATTTTCTTGCATGAAATTCAACTCTATACCCGACATCACATAATTGACTAACACTAAGCAAGTTAAATTTCATGTCCTTAATTAGAAGCACTTTATGAATTATAATTATAGATGATACCTCAATTGTGTCTCTACCTATAATCTTGAGTTTTCCACTATTCCTAAAAGACACTGTTCCTTCTTTTAAGTAGCTAATGGTGGAAAACTTTCTCACATCACCGGTCATATGTCTTGAGCACCCGCTATCCACTATCCACATGTTTGAGTCCTTCTTTTCTTCTACCTAAATAACACGAAAAACACAAGCTTTTGGTACCCATACACTAGATCCACAAACATCATTCAAATATTTCTTAGGGGCCCATGCCTTCTTTACATTGCCTTTAACAATTTGCTTCCTAGGTGCACCCTTCCTTCCCATAAGAGAAATAAAAGCAACTTCCTTGGTCTTGGGTCTATATCATATTCCGGCCTTGTTGTATACGACTCTTTGACTATTAATGATCATATCAAGATTCTTTGAGCCAATTTGAAACTTTCCAAGGGCCTTGGTGAGACTTTCTACCTTTTCCCTTAACTCCTTATTTTCTTTTTCCAAAGATGACTCATTTAGGCTAGGAGAAGAATCATGCATATTATCCTTAATGGTCATGGATGCTAATTTTTCCTCTAACATGCAAAACTTATTTTTCAAACTCTTAATTTTCTTTTTTGCATCAAACAAATCATGATTAGTACTTAAGATAATTTTTACAAGTGTAGCATGGGGTAGTTTGTATACCTCACTTACCGAGACGTCCGAATCCGAGGATTGGTCTCCCTCTTCACTCGAGCTCCCTTCTTCATCGTCACTTGAGTTCTTTTCATCTTCGGATGACGCTAGGTTGTCCACTCCCATTAATGCAAAATGAGACACATGGTGCTCTTCCTCTTCCGATGATGAAGGATCATTTCATGTTGCCTTTAGACTTGTAGCCTTCTTGCTTTTTTCTTTTGATTTCTTCTTTTCATCCTTCTTCTTCTCTTCCTTCATCTTTTCTTCCCTTTTCCTCAAAAGTGGACATTCATTCTTCATATGCTCTTCTTCATGGTAATTGTAGCAAATGATCTCTCTTGCCTTGCCCTTACTTCTTGAGTTTTTCCTACCATACGATTTGTTACAAAAATTTTTAAAAGCTTTCCTCATTTTTCTTACCATATATGTCTCTTGGTCATATCCATTGAGGTGCTAGACTCTTCCGAATCGAATGAGGAGTATGAAGTCTTTTTCTTGTCCTTCTTCTTCTTTCTTTCTTTCTCTACAACAAAAGCTACACCCTTCTCTTTAGCAGACACATTAGCTTGTTCATGTAATTCAAATTCACAAAATAAGTCATTAAGCTTAACTAAAGATAGATCCCTAGAAACTTTGTAGACATCAACCATTGATGCCCAAAAAATAGTTCTAGGGAAGGATTGAAGTACATACCTCACAAGATCCCTGTTTTCCATTTTCTCACCTATGACATGAAGTTCATTGATGATCTCTTTGACCCTACCGTGCAATTGACTCACGGTTTCATTCGCCTTCATAGTGAGATTGGAGTTGTGCCACCAAGAGATCCTTCTTGGCCCTCCTCGATTCATTTGATCGTTCATTTAACTCAATGAACTTTTCCTAAAGCTACTTTGCAGTCTTAAACGGTCCTACCTTGTTTAATTGTTCCTTTGAGAGGTCACATTGAAAAGTTGTTGTAGCTTTTGCATTTGCTTGTGCTTTCTTCATGATTTTTTTGACCAATTCTTCATAGGGAGACGTTCTCCTCTCTCATTTATTGGTACTTCAAATCCATCTACAACACTAAACTAATTTTCAATATCATTCATAAGATAATATTTCATCCTACCTTTCCAATACGCGAAATCGTTGTCATCAAAGAATGGTGGTCGTGCGGTGCTATATCCCTCTTGAAACGCCATTTTGATGCTCCGGTCGACGGTGAGTTCTTCCAAAACGAACCGGCTCTGATACCACTTGTTAGGATCGAGGCGTCAAGCTAGAGGGGGGGTGAATAGCTTTCTTTTGATTTTGTCTACAAAGATGTTAGCTCAACACAAAACAAAATCAATAAAAAATAGTAAAAACAATGTTAACCACATGATTTACTTGGTATCCACCTCAAAGACGTGACTAGTCCAAGGATCCACACCACACGCACGAGCTCCACTATGAATGTCTCCTTCAAGGTGGAGAAACCTTCACAAATGACACTCTTTCCTCTTTACAAAGTTGAAATGAAAGTGAGAAGAAGAGCTAGAGACTTTGAGCACTTGGGACACAATTCTACACACCAGAACTGCCACCTTGACCTGCTCAAAAGTCTCCCCTTAAATAGAGTAGAGGATAACTCCTTAAGCTGTCCAGCCCGATACTAGTCGATTGCCCCCATGACAGTCAACTAATCCCACCACAACAGCTAGCCAACGGCTAGTTTTTCGAGTGGATCAGTCGACTGATCTTTCTGTGAGTTCGAGTTCTCCGCTGGCAGTCAACTGATCCATCCCCAGTCAACTGCCCAGCTTACATTTTCACTCTCCTTCATTCCGATGACCACCTTTCACGTATGCCTTCAAGTCCACTCCCTTGGCTTGCCCCTTGAAGTCCACTCCCTTGGCTGTCGTCCCTCAGATGCGCACACAAGCCCTCGGCTTGCCTTTATGCCATCCTTCACGTATGCCCTTTGAAGTCCACTTCACCTGGCTTGCCCTTGGAGTCCTCTTCCCTCGGCTCTCGTCCCTCGGATGCGTACTCCATATGTGACTCGCCAAGTCCTGCAAGACTCAATCACACATATCCAAATAACACAAAACCCTAACTTAATCATATTGGCATATACACATCAAAATCATTATCCTCCCGATCATACTTGGGTCGATTACCCCAACAATGACGGTCAAAGAAAGATTAGGGGACAACATTTACTCTCCACCTCCCTACGACCGTGAGAGTTTTGATTATTGGAGGATGCGGATAGAGGTATGGTTCAATATGGATTGAGATCTAATGATTGCACTAAAAGATCCATTTGAAGCCCCGAAAGATAAGCACAAGAAGAAGCTCCGACCACACTATTGGACCAAGGAGCAACAAACACAATCAAAGGCAAATGAGAAGGTAATTTCAATATTACTTAATGTTTTTCCTAATGATATAATTAGTGGTGTAGGTGAATACAAAAATGCACATGAATTATGGAGCAAGATGATAGCGCTTCATGAAAATCCTACACAAGCTCAAGTAGTGGAAGAGCCCAAGGAAATGAGCTTAATTGTCCAAGAGGAAGAAAAGGACCAATCGGATGAGGAGAGGAGCTCAACATCCGAGGAGGAGAAGAAAGAAGATGAAGAATAATTCACCTCCTCAAGTGAAGTGGCACAAGATGAAAAAGAACTGTCCACTTCATCAAAGGGTGAAGAAGAAGTCACCATGTCAAGGATTGAGGGGGAGGAGATACCATCTTCAATACCAGAGCAAGAAGAAGCTTCTACTGTTGGTGCAAACAGCACCCAAGTCGAACCTGTGTTTTGATAATGGCAAAGGGTTCAAAAGTTAAGATGTTATGTTGATCTAACATGTTCACTAAGTGTACAGGAATAGAAGCCCTAGGTACACTAGGCACGAAGTCCTGGTCGAGGACTGGGCACGAAGCCCTGGCAAGGAGCTGGGCACCGAAGACCTGCTTGGAAGGTGGGCACGAAGTCCTAGTTGAGGACTGGGCACGAAGCCCTGGCAAGGAGCTAGGCACCGAAGACCTGCTGGGAAGGTGGGCACGAAGACCTGGTCATGTGCATCGGGCAAAAGTCCAACCGGAGGAGCCGGTTGGCAAAAGGTAAACTCTCCTGAGAGGAGTAGGTGAGGACGCGTTCCCTGTCGAGGGAACAGTAGGCGTCGGCTTGACCTAGGGCTCCATTTGGGAGACCCGAAGTCAGAACCAAGACAGCTATGGCTGTGAAACTCACTAACATTCTTGCTTTGTTTTGTGTAACGCCCCAAAATTCCCATTTTTAGTTCTTAAAGTCCTTAGAATTATTTAAAAATGGTTTAGAAATATTCTAGATATTTTTAGGGATTTTTAGAATATTTTTATGGAATTTTCCGAGTCTGTTTAGTATATTTAAAAAAAGAAAAATGTTTAAGGGTATCAGGGGGTTCGAACCCGCGACCAGCAGGAGACCAGGCGTGAGCGCGACCGGCTAGGCTAGGGTATCAAGCACAACGAAAGATGGAGAGAAATATAGTTATAGAGTAGTTACGATTCTTTTTATAAAGAGAGTATAAATAGATAAGTTAAGAGAGAAAATTTGGATTTTTGGTTTCTCTCTTCCTCACCCTAGCCGCGCGACTCCTCTCCCTCTCCTCTCTTGGGCGACGCCGACCAACACCAAGGCCAAGAGGGCCGGCCAAGGCTCTCCTCCGAGAGATATTCCTATATTCGGGATCCCCGCGACGAGAGGAACGCGTAGGCGCGAAGAATTCTCCGAGATCTCAAGTTTCTCCCGAGCCCTAGACGTCAATCTTGGTTGTAAGTCCAAGATATCAATGTAAGTACTGCTCACCTGCAATAAGAGGCGGTTTTTCCGCAAGAATTTCCCTTAATAGTTTTTAAAAGAGATATTTCCTTTTTGTTTAAGTTTTTGCATGTGATCTTAGTTCATTATATGCTTGTATAAGTTTGATAAAGCACCCTATGTGAGATTAGGGGCTAAGAAAGTTATGAGAAAAGAAAAGAGAAGATAAAGATAAGAAAAGAAAAGGTCAAGGCCTTAAGAAATCCCCAAAAGTCAAGACTTAGGGATTTTAGCACGCAAGGTGCTCGGGAAAATGCCAAGGCATTTACAGATAAGAAAGAAAAGAAAGAAAAGCTATTTTATTTTCTAAGGCCAGTACCCGGCGTCCAAGGGCATCGTTAAAGAAATCCAGGTGTCCAATTCCAAGGTCTTGGCCCTGGTAGACCAAGGTCTTGGCCCTGGTAGACCAAGGTCTGCTCTATTAGGATTGGTGGCTCGCTACCCCAACCTTTTAGGGAACGCGCATGAGATGGTACTTACGTCTTCAGTGGATCCAAATGATTATTATTTTCAAGTATATGCTTTAGCAAAGTTTCTAAAGTTTAAAGAGTTTTCAAAAAGTTAAAGAATAGCTAAAGTTTCAAGTTGAGCCAAGAAAAGTAAATTGAGATTTATTAATGCTTGAGTATGCATGTTTTGAGTTATACATGTTCTTAGTTTTCTTTCAAGCATATAAGTATCTCGTATGATTTTCATATTGTTCAAGAAGCATGTTTGCACATTTCGAGATTTTGTGAGCTAGATAGTACTTACTAAGCTTTTGCTTACTAGTTGCATTTCCTCTTACTGCAGATAAAGGTAAAGGCAAGCAATTCTGAAGGAAGGCGACGAGGCGGTGCTGAGTAAAGTGTGTGTGGTGGCTGATTTTGGAGAGATCCTTGAGACGAGACAATTTAGTTATTTGAATTACAATGTTTTAGTTTATTCAAATTTCAAGTTCTTGCTTTATGGAGTTTAGCGAACATTTAAGCTTTGGATAGTTTTACATGCTCAATTTCTTAGAGTAAAGATTCCATGTCATTTCATTTAGCATACATATCCTTATGATTGCATTGGATGAGTAGAAGTGTGAGTAGTTTGAAATATTGATACTTTGTTAGAGAAATAGATGCATGTGCCAAGATAGTATTAATTTCCCTTTGAATCAAGTTTTTATTGCTTAAGTATGTTTAGAAAAGTTGCTTTCTCATTTGATAATGCCTTAGGGATGTTTCAGAATTTTGTGTGATGAGTTTCAATGGTTAGAAGTTAAGTTTGGTACAAACTCTAGCTTAAAGTCTATGTAGATTTTTCATAACTTGCTAAATTCCGCAAAAGTCCTAATTTCAAGTTTATGGATTCGTTTTGATTGGCTAAATTGTTTAGAAAACTGGTATAGAGTATAGAAATGGTGTCATGATTTTATATGGCTCGAAAGTATAGGTTTGGTGGAGTTTTGAAACAAGGCTTCGAATCTGAAAAAACAGGTTTCAGACTTATCAGTCGACTGGTACAGTATCAGTCGACTGATACCCGTAAGCTGAGTTGGGCGAGGCAAGTTTCAATAAGTATTTTCTTACGAGTTTTTGAGAAAGAAAGTGTGACATGGTATCATGCATGACTATTTAAGTTAGAATATCATTCTTAGATAGATTAAAAAGAAAAAAAAAGATTTCCGCATTTTTAGTCGTGCATTAGAGTCGAGAAGTAGATAAAAGTAACGATCCGTCTAAGGCAGAGAAGGCGGGTCGCTACAGGTGGTATCAGAGCAGTTCCCATTCTCCAGCATCACACACACATCAGCATCAACCTTGCCGTCTTCAAGTAAGAAAGCTTTAAGTTTCAGTTTTTCTATTGCTCCTTTATTTAATTGCAGTATAGAGAAATGCTTAAGTACTTACTCATATGTGCATAGAACAAGGAAGCATGTTTAATCCCTTAGTATCACGGAATCATGTTTAATCCCTAGAATGGATATTAGGATACTAAGTAAGAAGATAAGTTATACCTAGAGAAGTAGTAGTGATTTCTTGTTCCCTTATACATTATTAGATGGCAAGAAGAGGCCGAGCTCCTAATGCAAGGAACGGAACCCCAGTTCAAGATAACAATGAGCCTGGCACAGAACAGCCAACCTGATGGCAGTCATTGCTCAAATGCAAGCTCAGATCAGAACAACAGAAGATCATCGCCACACTGATGGCAAATCAGCACCTA
>JAGFNQ010004773.1:114777-185015 GCA_024364735.1 Boesenbergia rotunda | reverse complement strand
CCCCCCGGAATAGCAACCTACCGCTGCTGGAAACTCTGGAAGTCCTCCCTAAGTCCATGAACCTCTGCCTCTAGTTGGGAGAACCGCTCCTCAGTAATTCTAGCAGGAGCAGCAGCAGGCGTAGCAACAGGAGCAGCCTCCTCATCCTCATCATCATCAGAGTTGGAAGAAGCATGACGACGTCGCTAGACCAACACTCTTTGCTGCCTCTCGATCCCAGCCAAGGAGAGCTGCCGAGAACATATCTGGTTATAGTCCTTAGACAGCTGATGAATCTGACCTCTTGTGACTCTAATACCTCTAGATAAAAAGAATTCGGTCAAAATATGACCGAATGGCATATAGATCTTCCTATTGACGTCATGCGAAAAATGTACAATAAATGCAAATACATGACGGGCGATGTCAATGTCTAGCCTCCTCTCTAAAGCATACATCATCACCAAGTGAGGTAGCCGAATCTTTGACCTCCCCTTGGTGACAATGGGCAGAATGCAGTGTAGGACAATTTTATACAGGATGTTGCTAACTAGACTCATGCGCCTAGCTATAAAAATACTCTCCAGAGGAGGTCGAGGATTATCGAAATAATGACGATGAATCTGATCAATGGTTACATTAGGCAATGTTAAGGTTCAGTGACATTGGAGAAACATGTAAACGGATTTTCTAAAATCCAACACCCTAAGAAGGATCCTAGTAATGCAGATGAAAAAGGAATGGTAACCCCTGTACCATGGACTCATACGTCCCGTTATCGGGACTACTACATGTGAGATTTGCATAAAACTCCTTACAGAGGTCAAAGTTTACATAATGCTGACAGTATACTAACTTTTCTAATCCAAAATGAGTGATAATCTCAATTATGTGAAGAGTAATCTCCTAGAAATATGATTGATTGAGATATCGATAGTTCATTAAAATGAAGTCAGCATTTTCAAATACCCACCGGCAGGCCTCGGAATGGAACCGAGGTGCCGCAGGATCTATGGGAGGCTGTTGGGACGGTCCCTCACCAACCCTTCTCTTTTGCCAAGCCCTAAAATGCAATTACCATATGCATGTACCATGAATGACCCAATCAAGAAGAAAAACAAGGTAAACATGCACAAAACGAAAAGTTAATCATGAATCACGAATTAAATGGGAAAAATAAGGCAAATAATTCATTACCATCTCTCCATTCGTTGCATGATGGATAATGATCAAGTTTGACTCAAGGAGGGTATTTTTCTTGTCCTAGACTTGGATCTCAGGTGGAGGAGGGCTAGAAACACGATTTCACGACCTTGGGAAGACTTGGAGTGGCTAGAGAGGTCAGGGGAGAGAAGTGGCAGCAAGGGACGGTGCTTGAACCCCTAGGTTCGGCTGCCCCCGCTCGGGGTTTTCTTTTAAAGATTCGCAGCATCAGTCGACTGCCCCTGGGCCAGTCGACTGATGGAGTAAACAGAAAGATCAGTCGATTGACGGAGGATCAGTCGACTGATGCATAGAAAACCTTAGTTCCTGGATCGAACTGTACCAGTCGACTACTCTCTGCATCAGTCGATTGGTACCCTATATTTTCAGCATTTTTGACCCACCTTCAGAAATGCACCAGAAATTCCATAAATCTCAAAAAATTCCCAAATTGTGTGGAGAGATTTGTGGTACCCATATCTACTTGGGAAAAATACACTCACACATATATCTATTACCAATCCCATGATTGACATAAAAAATCACAACTATCTAAATGGTTCAATTAAACCTTGACCTACAGTCCTAGTTTTGATCTCTTCTTGATGTATCTTCTCATACCCAACTACAATGCATCCCTAGCATTAATTTATATGACATCTACACCCATTGTCATATTTTCATGCATGAACCCTACTTTTGATATGTCAAATCCCTAGGATTAAGATTCAAATTTGTCTCCAAATCCTTTGGCACATTCCACAGCCCATCTAGTCTCCCTAGAACAATCCTCCTGAGATCCATTGACCTTGGACCCTATCTTGACTCCTAGAGCTCCCCCTTGAGCTCTTAACCTTAGTCATCTCCCTAGGTGACTCATCTATAATGGCAAGACCGCACCGGTGTACCTCCGGTATTTCTTGACTTACAACCCTAACCTTCTTGACTTTGTATACCTTGTCCTTGGTTAAGTTCTTCTTCTTTCCTTTAAATAGCTTTCCCTTGCCATTTTTGGCCTTCCCTTTGCTATAATCATATGACATCCTTGCATATGACTTTTCCATAGCATTTGATCTCATAGATCGATATCCTAGACCCGATCTATCATTGTTGGGGGTTTGACTACCCGACACCATGCCTAAACCCTTAGATCCACTAATGAATCTCTCTAGGGGTTTCTCTAATTTGTCAATCCCTCTCTAGATTCTAAACCTTAGCATCACCATATCCATCTTGGATATTTCTAGATCTACATATTTGTCTAGGCATGTGTCTCTCTTTCTTTGGATTAATGTCTAAAAATTTTAGGTTTATCATGATACATAAATTCCTTAGGGTTTTGAGATATAACATTAGCCCTATTTTTATCACAATATCTAAAACCAAAATTATGCATAGGTAAATAATTCTCATTATTTCTAACATGCATGGAGGAATTTGAAAAACGCTTAAAGTTAGGGATTACCTCCATTACCCTTGTAGCTCCCCCTTGATATGAGCTTTTATTCTTTTCCTTCTTCTCCCACTTCCTCAAATGCTCCAATTTCTTGAACTCTCCTTTCCTTGAGCATTTGGTATGGTAGTGCCCTAGCTCACTACATGTGTAACGCCTAATGTGTTTCTTCTCCTTCTTTTCCGTATAACCCATGTTAGATTTTAAATAAATTGACTTGGGTTTAGGGTTTATCTTCTTTTTACCTAATGGACACTTGTCCTTGTAGTGTCTCTTCTTGTTGCATCCAAAGCAAATAATGTGATCTTTTGACTTCGCTTTGGTGGAGGTGGACACTTCTTCTTGCTCCGGTATGAAGGATGGTCTCTCCTCCCCCTCAATCCTTGAGGTGGAGACCTCTTCTTCCCCCTTTGATGAAGTGGATGATTCTTCAATTTCTTGTGCACTTCACTTGAGGAGATGGTGACTCTTTTTCTTCTTTCTCCTCTTCGGATGTTGAACTTCTCTCTTCATCCGATTGATCCTTCTCCTCTTCTTGGACCATTGAGCTCATTTCGTTGGCCTCTTCCACTACTTGAGCTTGTGTAGGGTTTTCATGAAGCGGTATCATCTTGCTCCATAATTCGTGTGCATTTTTATATTCACCTACACGACTAATCACATTGTTAGGCAAAATATTAAGTAATATTGAAATTACCTTCTCATTGCCTTTGATTGCATTTGTTGCTCCTTATTCCAATATCGTGGTCGGAGCTTTTTCCCGTGCTTATCTTTTGGAACTTCAAATGGCTCTTCTAGTGCGATCATGAAATTTCAATCCATGCCAAATCAAGTCTTTGTTTGTATCCTCCAATACTCGAAGCTCTCGTGATTGTAGGGAGGAAGAACATTGATATCGTCTCCTAATCTTTCTTCAATCGCCATTTCCTCTAGCTTTTTGCTCTCTCGGCGGTTAGTCCGTAGATGAGCGAACCTCGCTCTGATACCACTTGTTGGGACCTTTCCGTTTAGCTAGAGGGGGTGAATAGCTCTTTTCGATTTTCTTCCTGCAAGGGTTAGCAAGCGCAAGCGGAAAACTAAAACAATGCTAACACAATACCTTCACGTGGTTCGGAGATGATACTCCTACTCGATGGTTGTCCGTAAGGTGGACGATCCCGATTCTTCGGTGGATGACTCCCCGGAGCACCTCCAGCTAGCTCTTGTCGCTCATTGTGGGTGGAGAAACCTCGCTACAATACCTTGACAACCTCTGAGCACGTTTAGGCTACTAACAGGCTTTACCCAAGCTTGTTTCGCCAAGAAGAAACAGCAAAAAATAAGCCCTCTTTAATAGTGCTCGATACTGTTCTGACTATTACCAGTCGACTGGTGCTAGCACCAGTCGACTGGTCCTCGCGAATTCGAATGTCATAACTTGACGATTCGAATTCTGGTTGACACCAGTCGACTGATCGCAGGATCAGTCGACTGATCCAAGCATCAGTCGACTGTCACCTAAGATTTCCCTTCTCGAGTACAATTCTCTCAGCACTTGAACCCTAAGATTTTCCTTCCTGAGTACAGTTCTCTCAGCACTCGAATCCTCACGACTTAGCTGACTCTTCATCCAGCAGCCTCGATCTGTTGCCTTCAAGCCCTCATCGACTTTGGCTCTCGTCCCTCGGATGCATGCAAGCCCACGACTTGTCTCCCCATGCCATCCTTCGCATATGCCTTGAAGTCCGCTTCCCTAGGCTCATCGTCCCTTCGCATATGCCTTCTTCGACTTCGTCTCTCGTCCCTCGGATGCATGCATGCCCACGGCTCGTCTCCCCATGCCATCCTTCGCGTATGCCTCGAAGTGCACTTCCCTCGGCTCATCGTCCCTGCTTTGTCCATGGTCCCTCGGATGCATGCAAGCCTACGGCTTGTCTCCCCATGCCATCCTTCACCAAACCGGAAGACGTCCAACTAAGTCCATGTGTATCCTGCAAACCTGCACACTTACATACACATATTAAATCAACATGAAACCCTAACTTAATCATATTGACACATACATCAAAATCCATTATCTACCCAATTAACCTTGGGTCGATTGCACCAACAATGAGGGTGTTGGTTCACCTTTGATTCTAGATTTGGCATCTAGTTGTAAGGCTTATTTGGGATTAATGTTGATTGTAGGATAACGTGAACTGTGATTCTTGATCAGCATGAGGATTGTCTGGTAAACATGCTAGGTTCGGTTCTTAACTTGATCTATATGATTTAGAGATGTTTCCTATTGGAAGCTAGAATGTGGAGTGAGGTTTGGTGGCTTGATGCTTGATGTGCCGTGAGAACCCTTGTGAGTTTTGCTTGGGGCAGAGCTTGGGTCACTAATGGAGCTTATTTTCGTTGAGCTTGTATTATGTGCCATGAGCTACCAAGGGATGGTGATGTTGGTTTCCACTAGTTTTGTTGGTTATTTCCGATCGATATTCCTCATTGGTTACAACACTTGGGAGTGATCCTAGTCTTGGGTTAGTATGGGATTAAACCTAATGATGATAATTTGGGTAAGCGGAAATTGACCTTTAGTTAAGAATTAAACTAATAGACGCTATATTTAAGATTTAATCCTAATATAGTTAGTATTCAATTTAGCTTATTTGTTGTTATATAAATAGCTAAATTATGCCCTTCATATAGGTCTGAGTTGTTACGAGTACTTGGGCATGAGGTTTACTTGGATACGTGCTACATTTAAGATCGATATTTCTTTCTTGATCTGTTTATCTTTAAATGCATGATTATTTTTGTCATCTAAGTAGGCTTATATACCTTAACTTTGTTGTACTTATTTTCTTGCATGATACTTTTTCTATAATTGATCTTTAAATAAAAATCTAAATTTTTAGTTATACAGTCTCAACTTTTATTTTCTGATCTAAAAAGTATCGCTTGTACGCAAATACTTTATGACCATCATATAATCTATCTAGGGTGTGGTTGGCAGTAGATATATCCTACCTAATAAATTAATTGCATATTTATTTAGTATGATATTTAGTTTGATATATGCATTTGATATTGATTGCATGATGTTTACCTAAGTGAGTCTATATGCACATTGGTATCATGCACTATATTGCATAATTGCATGCTGCCAGTTATTAGATTCCTTATAGTTAAGTCTGTCATCAGTTATATAGTGGTCTACCCACTCAATCACTCGGGATAGTGATAGTTGTCAGAGTGCTAGCAACCACCCTATTGTGCATCACTTAACTACTCAGGGTTAGTGGTAGTTGTTGGAGGGTTAGGTAGACCCAGGGTCAGTATAGCCATGGTTATATCATCGTTTGCAAATGATGCAATGACATGTGTCACACCTACACACCAATTTAATAACCATCACATCACATCTATGTAGCCGACTGAGCAAGGGTTATGACAACTATACGCACTCATATAACCATCTCCTCTGAGTGACTGAGTGAACTGTTGGTGCAAGATGCATTAGTGATGTCCTCCTCTAGTGATTCAATGTTTAACAATATGCTTAAGTTAGTGATATATTAGACAAGGTAAGGGTGAGTCAAGAAATCCGTATCAAGAGGAAATAAAGTCCTAGTTAACCTAGGCAATAAGTCCTGATTCGAGGAATTGGGCACTAAGTCCTGATCATGGATTGGGCACTAAGTCCTGGCCGAGGGCTGGGCACTTAAGACCTGACCAAGGGTTGGGCAATAAGTCATGGTCACAGACTAGGCACGAAGTCCTGATTCGAGGAATTGGGCAATAAGTCCTGGCCGAGGGTTGGGCAATAAGTCCTGGTCATGGACTGGGCACGAAGTCCTGAACCGGAAGATTCGGTAAAAGTCCAATAGGAGGAGCCGGTTGGCAAACTTCTCCTGAGAGGAGTAGGCAAAGGCGCGTTGATGGAGTCAAAGGATGTGATGGAGTTAAAGGAAGTGAACAAGTTGCCCAACAAGCTAACGATATGGATCATGCTCAACCCACTCTAGAAGATGTTGATGATCCATTATGCATCAAAGGAGGCCCAATTACAAGGGCTAAGGCTAAAAAGATAAAAGAAGCACTTAATGCGCTAATTGAAGATGTGAAAGCCAAAGCTACCATTGAAGAAGGTTTGACCAAGAGCAAGTCATACGGCTTAGTCAACCTAATTTAAGCCTTAGATGAGCTTAACTAGTCACTTAAGTCTCTTGTCTATGTAAGAGGGATATGTTGATTTTGTGGGTTCATTTAGGCCCAATTTCTAGCTTTATTTGGGTTGTAATGGTGCCAAGAGCTCAATATGGCTATGTAGTCTACATAGGTCTTTACTAAATGGGCTTCCTTTTTGGCCTTTTAGGGTTTTTAGGTCACCCTATAGCTATAAATTAAGGGGGTGGCGGCCACACATGTAACTTTTGCTTATTTCAATCTACTACATGGTGAGGCTCTCATTTGTTGGTTCTTCATTGAACTAGAACTTATTAAGGCATCCCCTTGTGGCGTTCAAGAATTATTAACCTCCATCCCAAGGTTGTGGCATCTATCTTCTTCTTCTTCTATACCAAGGTTCATGCTTTCCTAAGCATTGGGTCGAGGTTCTTTCTTTCATTCTCCATCTTTTCGATTTAGACTATCTTTCTCTCTTTCTTCCATTTGTTGTGTGTTCTTTAGACTTCTTCTCTTTGGGTTCGCATCACGCGTTCCCCGAGAAGGGAACTCGGTTCGACCTAGGGTTTCAGGAGAAATGGAAAGTCTTGTGTTTGTGTATCTTGCAGGTACCTAGAATTGGAGGCAAGACAGGCAAGCAAACACAAAAGAAGCTGGAACACATCTTCCAGGGTGCCCCCATTAAACTAGGGCGCCCCATGAACCCAGGCGCCTGGAAGGTCTAGGGTGCCCTGGACAAAGACTCTTATCAGCATCGTAAAGTTCGCGATAATGGATGAAATTTTGACCGTATAGAGGCGCCCTACAGCCTTACTGTAACGCCCCAAAATTTCCATCTCAAGTCCTTAAAGTCCTTGAAATCAGTTAAAAATACTTTAGAAATATTCTTTAGATTTTTAGAAATTTTTAGGATATTTTTACGGATTTTTCTGAGTCCGTTTAGTATTTTTAGCAAAAGAAATAGAGTTTTTCGGATCAAAAATAAAAGAAAACTTCAAAGGGCAGCCGCAGGGGTTCGAATTCGCGACCAGAGGAGAAGCTAAACCTTAGGGGCGCGCGCGGAACCAGCTGGGCTAGGGTATCAAGCACATAAAAAGCCGGAGAGAAATATATTTATAGAGTAGTTACGTTTTTCATAAAGATAGTATAAATAGATGATTAAAGAGAGGAAATTAGATTTTGGTTTTCTCTCTTCCTCACCCTAGCCGCGCGAGACGCACGAGAATTCTCCCCTCTCTTGTGCGCACGCCCCACCCAACCACCCTTTCTCTCCTCTTCCAAGGGGCGCCGGCCAAGGAGGGATCAAGGAGAGCGGAGCGTTGCGTTCGTCTCGACGAGGAGAACGCGTAGGCGCGAAGAAATCTCCGAGACTCCGAGTTTCTCCGGAACACCCAACGCCAATTTTGGTTGTAAGTCCAAGATATCAATGTAAGTACTGCTCACCTGCAGTAAGAGGCGGTTTTTCCGCAAGAATTTCCCTTAAAAGTTTTTAAAAGAGATATTTCCTTTTTGTTTAAGTTTTTGCATGTGATCTTAGTTCATTATATGCTTGTATAAGTTTGATAAAGCACCCTATGTGAGATTAGGGGCTAAGAAAGTTATGAGAAAAGAAAAGAGAAGATAAAGATAAGAAAAGAAAAGGCCAAGGCCTTAAGAAATCCCCAAAAGTCAAGACTTAGGGATTTTAGCACGCAAGGTGCTCGAGAAAATGCCAAGGCATTTACAGATAAGAAAGAAAAGAAAGAAAAGCTATTTTATTTTCTAAGGCCAGTACCCGGCGTCCAAGGGCGTCGTTAAAGAAATCCAGGTGTCCAATTCCAAGGTCTTGGCCCTGGTAGACCAAGGTCTGCTCTATTAGGATTGGTGGCTCGCTACCCCAACCTTTTAGGGAACGCGCATGAGATGGTACTTACGTCTTCAGTGGATCCAAGTGATTATTATTTTCAAGTATATGCTTTAGCAAAGTTTCTAAAGTTTAAAGAGTTTTCAAAAAGTTAAAGAATAGCTAAAGTTTCAAGTTGAGCCAAGAAAAGTAAATTGAGATTTATTAATGCTTGAGTATGCATGTTTTGAGTTATACATGTTCTTAGTTTTCTTTCAAGCATATAAGTATCTCATATGATTTTCATATTGTTCAAGAAGCATGTTTGCACATTTCGAGACTTTGTGAGCTAGATAGTACTTACTAAGCTTTTTGCTTACTAGTTGCATTTTCTCTTACTGCAGATAAAGGTAAAGGCAAGCAATTCTGAAGGAAGGCGACGAGGCGGTGCTGAGTAAAGTGTGTGTGGTGGCTGATTTTGGAGAGATCCTTGAGACGAGACAATTTAGTTATTTGAATTACAATGTTTTAGTTTATTCAAATTTCAAGTTCTTGCTTTATGGAGTTTAGCGAACATTTAAGCTTTGGATAGTTTTACATGCTCAATTTCTTAGAGTAAAGATTCCATGTCATTTCATTTAGCATACATATCCTTATGATTGCATTGGATGAGTAGAAGTGTGAGTAGTTTGAAATATTGATACTTTGTTAGAGAAATAGATGCATGTGCCAAGATAGTATTAATTTCCCTCTGAATCAAGTTTTTATTGCTTAAGTATGTTTAGAAAAGTTGCTTTCTCATTTGATAATGCCTTAGGGATGTTTCAGAATTTTGTGTGATGAGTTTCAATGGTTAGAAGTTAAGTTTGGTACAAACTCTAGCTTAAAGTCTATGTAGACTTTTCATAACTTGCTAAATTCCGCAAAAGTCCTAATTTCAAGTTTATGGATTCGTTTTGATTGGCTAAATTGTTTAGAAAACTGGTATAGAGTATAGAAATGGTGTCATGATTTCATATGGCTCGAAAGTATAGGTTTGGTGAAGTTTTGAAACAAGGCTTCGAATCTGGAAAACAGGTTTCAGACTTATCAGTCGACTGGTACAGTATCAGTCGACTGATACCCGTAAGCTGAGTTGGGCGAGGCAAGTTCCAATAAGTATTTTTTTTACGAGTTTTTGAGAAAGAAAGTGTGACATGGTATCATGCATGACTATTTAAGTTAGAATATCATTCTTAGATAGATTAAAAAGAAAAAAAAAGATTTCCGCATTTTTAGTCGTGCATTAGAGTCGAGAAGTAGACAAAAGTAACGATCCGTCTAAGGTAGGAGAAGGCGGGTCGCTACACTTACAGGCGCACGAGAAGATGCTATATAAAGGGGTTCGACCCCTCAACTCAGAACAACATCTGGTACAATATTCTAAGCATTCTGAGCGAAGAAAAAGTACTAGAGACGAAGCTCTGCGACCAAGGAGGCTCCAGGAGGAAGTGTCCGACACTTCGGAGTTCCAGATCGGTCGGGATCGTCATCTTTCCTGTTTGGTTTGCATTTATTTTTATGCACTTAATTTCACTATCTATTGGTTGTAACTCTGAACTGTAAGACGGGTTCCTCTGCCTCCGGAAACTCCGGAAAGGAGACCATTAGTGGGCGGACGCTACCCGTAATTAGGCCTTGGACGTACTAACCCTGGGGGGTTGGGAACCAAGTAAAACCCGCGTGTACGAGTGTCGTCTATTTTCGTTTGCTTTATTTTTCCGCTATGCTACTAACTCTTTGTTTAGAATGAACATCGAAGTTTCCGACGTGTTTCCGGAAGAAAATTTTTGAGTCGATATTCACCCCCCCCCTCTATCGACGGCACCGGTCCTACATGAACATGATGCTGAGAAAATCACCTCAATCCTTTGGAGAAAAACCTCAATTTCGAACCCCAAGAGGGGAAGCATAACCGCTCACTATATCAAAGATCCCAAGAGGAGTGTACCTTTACTCCAAGAACAAGGGGGAGTGTACCCCAAGCACAAGGAGTCTGACCTCTAACCCTATGGGTCTACCTAACCCTCGTAAACAACGGAGGGGTGTCACTGTCTATATCATGGTCGTGTTTACCTATCCCTATGGTCATGTCTATGTCACTGTCTATAACCACACAGGGTGTGACCTCTAACTCCAGGAGCCGGGCCGTGTGACCCCACATGGTCGTGTGGGTCTTGGGCACTCCACACGGCACAACCGTGTCCCCTGGCACGACCATGCCTCCTCTGCCGCAGCCCACACGACCAAGATGCACGCTCGACAAGCCCAGTTTGACTACTTTCCAGTTTACTCATGGTCGGGCCATGCCAATCAACGACCCGTTCAGCTTTCGCCACACCCCACATGGCACGCCATATGGTTTCACACGACCGTCCCACCGAGGGGGTTAGGGGTCATGTGCCCCCCTATAAAAGGGGTCTTCCTCCCCTTTTCTCCAAGAGGACATTTCTCCCTTTGGGAGAGCCACCTTGGAGCCACCTTTCATTTTCAACGACTCATCGACGATCCAAGGACCTCTACGGCACCATCCACATCTCCTGAGATTTAGGATTGGATCTGAAGACTCTACACTCCGATGGCTAAGCATTTTCTTCTCTCTTTACTTTGATTGAGTTGTGAAATGCTTCCTATCTAAGTTACCAAGTGAAGATGGTGTGTCATTTGCAAGTCAAATCGATAATTAGCTAGGCTTCCTACAATGCATGAATATAGAGACCAAAGCAGTAGTTATCCATGAGACATCAATAATCATCATGATGAAACCTAGATCCTAGTGTTGGGATCCTACAACTGGCAAGAGGGGGGGGGGGTGAATTGCCCTTGAAAAATAAAATCGATCTTTTGTCTTGCTTAACAAACATGAAAATTAGTTCACAAGCAAAACAATAATATAAAATAAATATTAACTACTAAAACGAAAAGAGGTACATTTCTCCCTCTTACAAAATTCAAAACTTAGAGAAAATGGAAAAAAGCTATTACAAAATTTGTTACAGTTGGAATTGATGAAATGAATTGAGTTCAGGACTCTATTTATAACCCCTATGAAAGCTTATCGCAATGCTGACATGGTGCTTCTTGGGCACTCGAGTGCACACGGGCGCCTGACACATGGTCAATGCTTATCCACATCGCAACGATCGTGAAACGACTATTTTCTGGATAAAGTATGGTCACACGGGCAGTCGAGAACATGGGTGGATGAGTGAATGGGGGCACCCCCATACACGGGCACTCGAGTTTGACTCGGGCGCTCAGGTTGACTGGTCAACAGCTCGTTGACCAGTCTTCCAGGTTTGGGCTTCTAGGTGATCTTGGGTCTTCCAGAGTTGGGCTCACCCGAATCCTTCTCCGACCTTCTCCTCGAGCGGGCTTCCTCCCAGCTTCTCATCCTTCGGGAGTTGCGCACGTCCTTCTCACTCCATTAGCATACTCTTCCACAGCTCCTAAGCTGCTACATACTTAGACATAAAGATCAGATACTAACAAGACCTAACTTGACTCAGTTGACCACATCAAAACTCAACCGGGATACATACAATCTCTTCCTTTAAGTTAATGTTAAACATGACAACATAAAATAACAAATATAAAATGTTGGCAATACAATACAAAAGTTATTTATAATTTAAACCTCCCCCTAACTTAATTCTTTCTTCTCCCTCTTTGATCATATCAAAAAAATATTAAGGGTAAAATCAACTTAGAAGGAAAAAATTTTAAACTAGATTCTTTTCAAATGTTTGTGTAACTTGTCTAGTGTTGAAAGAAAATTCAAAGTAAACGGTGACAAGGGAAAAAATAGAGTAATGTTATAGGCAAATAAAATGTATTTTGGGAAAAAATCATAAAAAATTATCTAGACACTCAAAATTTTTGAAAATTTATCAGAACATATCTGATAAGCACCTTGGAATGGATCGCCTTGAAATTCAGATGTAGGGAAGGATATTGACGCCACACTCAAGAAAGATGAGAGGGTGAGTGATAAGTCATGGGGGTTTCGATCGCCACAAGTTGCCTTGATAAGATCACGATTAGTTCTTTGCCTAAGAACCAAAGGAAGCTCTCACAATAGAGAAAACTATGATTTCATTCAAACTTAACATGCCTTGGTCATACAAGAGTTCTCCTATATATAGACTTAGTGGAGGTTGAAACATTAACCTCTACCACACTTCCCACTAAGCACTAATTATGCACCATTATCATGCATGCATGCATGCATGATGTTTATTTCCCACAATTCCCTAATACTAGCTTAGGAACTCCCAAAAGCATTAAAAACCCACCAAAAGACATCAAAAATAACTTCAGAAAATTCCCCCAAAAATACCCACGAAAATTGGACACTTGTAGCCCTTGAATGCATCTTGGATCATGTGGTTTTGGGCCTTCAAGTTTTGTCTTCATGTGGGCTCAATTTCACTTTCAATTTGAAGGAATGTGATCCATTTAGTTGTTGCCTCCATTGTGCATTGATCCTTCTTCTCCTTGAGCTCCATTATTAAGCCTTCCAAAGCTTGCTTCATTCTCTTAGTCTTGGATCTTGTCATGGGTCCTCCAATTCCTTTCAATGCCTCTTCCTCTATGGCTTTGTCTTGTAAGCTTGTATCCCCTCCCTGGTCCACATCAATATCAAAGTTAGCGGGTAGTCTACAATAAATTTGGTTTTTCAAAAATCGGTTTCAAGGTATTTTGAAATTTTAAAATACTGATTTATGATTAAAAATTTAATTTTTAGTCAAAAAATACTTAAATTTTTATCTAAGTGATAAAATTGATAGATTATCTCTGTAAAATTTTTTTAAATAAAATAATTCTTTTATGTATAAAAAAAATTTATTTCAGAGTTGATAATTTTTGAAATGATAATTTATAAAATTAAATTGACCTTGAAAATACTAAAAAAAATTTTAAAACATTCAAAATATAATGTCTAGATCCCAAAAATTTTAATTCTTAAAAATTAAGTTTCTAAGTATTTTTCAAATTAAAAAAAAATCAATTTTTAACAAAAATTCATAAAAATATATTCAATATTCAAAAAATTTTGAAAAAAAATCTATAAATAGATAAACGTGATATTTATCAAAAAATATTAAAATTAATTCTAATATAAATATTCGACAAAAATTTCCAAAGGCTGAAATAAGCCATTAATTAATAATTAACAAAAAAACTAATTATCAGCAATAAAAATCTAACAATTTAGTACAATTTTAGGAATCCAAAATAGATTCCAACCAATAGGATTTATTAAAAATTTTGAAAGAATATAGTTTTTGGCACTTTTGCAATTTGACGTTTGTGATTTCTCAAATACCAATTAAGTTTTTTAAAATATTGAATTTTTGAATTTCGAAAATAATTTGAATTTCTACAAGCATGGTTATTTTTCAATTTCTCTATGTTAGCTTTCAATTTTTTATTTTATTTTTTTAGTTTATCATATATTTCTAAAGGGCATGCAGAGGCCAATTTTCTTTTTAACTATGTATTCTTTATTTTTAATTTATACAACGATCTAGTTATGTTTTTAATATCAAAATAAAACTGATCCGGAGATAGAAGACATACCTCACTTACCACGTCGTATTCGAAGTCAGAAGCTCCTCCTTCATTGCTGCTTTCTTCTAATGTGGCCCTTCATCAATGCTTTCATTTTGGTAGGTGGCCATCAATGCTAGTTCGGCGTGCTTCTTGAGATCGGACTCATCTGATGAAGAATCGTCCTATATAGCCTTCAGGTTCTTGTATTTTGACTTGTTTTACCTTTAGCCTTGGACAGTTCTCCGTAATGTGTCCTTCTTCATCACAGTTGTAGTAGTGCATCTTCTTTTACTTTGGGGAATATTTCTTATCTTGTACTTTATTAAACCTTTTAGATTTAAAATATTTAGATAGTTGTCTTACCATATATATATTGCTTCTTCTTTATCTGCAGAAGATACTTTTTCATGTTGAGTCTTCCTTAAGTGTAGTGCAATATTGTCCATTTTTGTATTCTTTCCTTGAGTGTAAAGCAATATTATCCATTTTAGATTTAAAATATTTAGATAGTTTTCTTACCATATATTCCATTTCTTTTTCATCAGCAGAAGATACTTTTTCATGTTGGGTCTTCCTTGAGTGTAGGACAATATTGTCCATTTTTGTATTCTTTCCTGCGCACTGAGACACGTAAAGTTTTAAAGTGGAAAATAATTCATCTAAGGTACTTACCTCAAGGTCCTTGGATATGTAATACACGTCGATTATGGATGTTTAGTTTCGGTTTCATGGGAAGGCGTTGAGAGCATACCTTTGTGCATTGCTATTTGATACCGTTTTTCCGAGGTTGGTGAGTCCCGTGATTAGCTTCTTGAGTTTGATATGCAGTTGGGTCACTAACTCTCCTTCTTCCATTCAGAGGTTGCCGAGCTAATTTCCGAGCATGTCTTGTTTTGCTAGCTTTGCTTCAGAGGTGCCTTCGTGGAGCTCCAAGAACATTTCCTAAAGTTCCTTTGCTGATTTGTAGGTTCCGACAGGTTGACTTCTTGCGCTAGTAGAACGGTTAGCAGATGAAATTCTACTTTCCCAATTGCCGCAAAGTTTGCTTGATCTTTCTTTGTCCACATGATGCGAACCCAATGAGAAGAAGTCTCAAGAACACACAACAAATGGAAGAAAAAGAGAAAGATAGTCTAAATCGAAAAGATGGAGAATGTAAAGAAGAAACCTTGACCCAATGCTTAAGGAAGCACAAACCTTGGTATAGAAGAAGAAGAAGAAGATAGACGCAACAACCTTGGGATGGAGGTTGATAAGTCTTGAACGCCACAAGGGATGCCTTGATAAGTTCTAGTTCAATGAAGAACCAACTAGTGAGAGCCTCACCATGTAGTAAATTGAATAAGCCAAAAGTTACATGTTGTGGCCGGCACCCCTATATTTATAGCTATAGGGTGACCTAAAAACCCTAAAAGGTCAAAAGGAAACCAATTTAGTAGAGGCCTATGTAGACTACATAGGCCTATTGAGCTCTTGGCACCATTACAACCCAAATAAAGCTAGAAATTGGGTCTAAATTGAACCCACAAAATTAACATATTCTTCTTACATGGACAAGAGACTAAGGCGGCTGGTTAAGCTCATCTAAGGCTTGAATTAGGTTGACTAAGCCGTATGACTTGCTCTTGGTCAAACCTTCTTCAATGGTAGCTTTGGCTTTCACACCTTCAATTAGCACATTAAGTGCTTCTTTCATCTTTTTAGCCTTAGCCCTCGTAATTGGGCCTCCATTGATGCATAATGGATCATCAACATTTTCTAGAGTGGGTTGAGCATGATCCGTATCGTTAGCTTGTTGGGCAACTTGTTCACTTCCTTTGTCTCCATCATTCCCCCTCTCTTCAAAAGGATTCGTCCTCAAATCTTGTTTACCTACATCAAAGGGAGAGAGATCAGAAACATTAAATGTGGAACTCACATTATACTCATCCGGCAAGTCAAGCTTGTAGGCATTATCATTGATTCGTGCCACGACCTGAAATGGTCCATCTCCTCTTGGATGCAACTTAGTACGACGTTTAGCAGGAAATCTCTCCTTTCTCATATGAACCCAAACCCAATCACCGGGTTCAAAGATTATTTTCTTTTGTCCCTTGTTGGCTTGCTTAGCATATTGTTCAGTCTTCTTTTCAATTTGCATCCTTACTTTCTCGTGCATTTGCCTCACAAATTCAGCTTTCTTTGTACCATCCAAACTTGCATGCTCAGAGATAGGCAAAGGTGATAAATCCAAAGGAGTTAGCGGATTGAAACCATATACCACTTCAAAAGGTGAACACTTAGTAGCAGAATGTATAGATCTATTATATGCAAATTCAACATGTGGTAAACAATCTTCCCAACCTTTTAAATTCTTTTGAATGATAGCTCTTAATAAAGTAGCTAAGGTTCGATTTACTATCTCTGTTTGTCTATCTGTTTGTGGATGGCACGTTGTTGAAAACAACAACTTTGTTTCCAACTTGCCCCATAGTGTCTTCCAAAAGTAACTTAGAAACTTTGCATCAAGATCTGAAACTATACTTTTTGGCACTCCATGAAGTCGTACAATGTCCCTAAAAAAGAGATCAGCAATATGGTTAGCATCATCTGTTTTCCTACAAGGAATAAAATGAGACATTTTAGAAAATCTGTCTACGACCACAAAAATAGAATCCATACCTCGTTTTGACCTTGGTAAACCAACAATAAAATCCATAGAAATATCAACCCAAGGTTCACTAGGAATTGGTAGAGGTGTATACAACCCATGAGGTAAAGATATAGATTTGGCTTGCCTACATGTACACTTCTCACAAAATTTTACAACATCTCCTTTCATATATGGCCAAAATAAATGCTCCAGCAAAACATCTAGTGTTTTTCAGCCTCCAAAATGTCCCATTAGTCCCCCACCATGGGCTTCTTGACTAATAATTCCCTCAATGAACAGTTATGCACACATAACCGATTAACTCTAAATAGAAATCCATCATGCCTATAAAACTTCCCAAATGCAGCATGCTCACAAACTTCAAATACATTTCCAAAGTCAGGATCCTTAGAATATAGATCTTTAATGTATTCAAATCCTAACAATTTAGTGTTCAAAGTAGAGAGCAAGGTATACCTTCGAGATAAAGCATCTGCAACAGTATTTTCCATACCTCGTTTATACTTGATCACATACAGAAATGATTCAATGAACTCCACCCATTTCGCATGACGTCTATTCAACTTACTTTGGCTCTTCAAGTGCTTCAATGATTCATGATCCTTGTGAATGACAAACTCTTTGGGCCACAAGTAATGCTGCCACGTCTTTAATGCCCTCACCAAATCATACATCTCTTTGTCATAAGTGGGATAGTTCAAAGCTGCTCCACTCAATTTCTCACTAAAATAAGCAAGGGGTCGACCTTCTTGTATTAGCACAGCTCCAATGCCTATTCCTGATGTATCACACTCAATTTCACAAGTTTTAGCAAAGTTAGGTAACGCAAGTAAAGGTGCAGAACTTAATTTCTCCTTAAGTGAGTTGAAGGCTGAATCCTGTTCATTATCCCAATGAAATCCAACATTCTTTTTAACAATTTCAGTCAAGGGTGCAGCTAAAGTGCTAAAATTCTTAACAAACCTTCTGTAGAAATTTGCCAAACCATGGAAGCTACATACCTCAGTTATTGTTTTTGGTGTTGGCCATTCACGAATAGCCTTAACCTTCTTCTCATCAACTGCTATTCCCTTAGCACTAACAATATAACCAAGAAACTCAATCTGATTAGTGCAAAAAGAATATTTTTGAAGGTTAGCATACAACTTTTCATTACGTAAAACAGTGAGAACATTTTCTAAATGTTGTAGATGCTCCTCTAAATTTTTGCTATAAATCAAGATGTCATCAAAATATACTACAACAAATTTTCCAATAAAAGCACGCAAAATATGGTTCATTAACCTCATGAAAGTACTAGGTGCATTAGTAAGCCCAAATGGCATTACTAACCATTCATACAAACATACCTTGTCTTGAATGCAGTTTTCCATTCGTCTCCCTCACGCATGCGAATAGCCCGACTTCAAATCAATTTTAGAGAAAATGCAAGAGCCATATAGTTCATCTAGCATATCATCTAATCTAGGAATAGGATGACGATACTTTACCGTAATCTTGTTGATAGCTCTACAATCAACGCACATTGTCCAAGTTCCATCCTTCTTAGGTACTAGCAAAACGGGGATGGCACATGGACTCAAACTTTCTCGGACATACCCTTTTTTCATCAACTCTTCAACTTGCCTTTGAAGTTCTTTTATCTCAGTAGGGTTACACCTATAGGCTGGCCGATTAGGAATTGTGGCTCCGGGGATGAAATCAATTTGGTGCTCTATTCCTCTAAGTGGTGGCAATCCATCAGGAACCTGATCAGGGAATACATCATCAAATTCCTGCAAAAGAGACTTAACAACACTAGGCAACGTAGGGTTAAGATCGTTAGAGTTAAAATCTGCCTCCTTGTACAAAAGTACAATCATTGGCTGTGAAGCATAAAACGCTCTCTTAACCTCTCTTTCTTTTGCATAAAAGCTCCCTTTTTTCCTCTCTTGCTCTTGAATTTCTTTTCCCCTTTCATTCTTTTTTCCACTCATCTCATCCTCACCTATTCTTTTCTCACACTCTTTTTCTTTTCCATTCTTTTTCCTTTTCTCATTTTCTTTTTTCTCACACTCTTTTCTTTTTTCACTCTCATTTTTGATCCTCAATTGATCTTCATATACTTGCTTAGGAGTTAATGGTACAAGAGTTACATGTTTACCATGCATCATAAAAGAATACTTATTTTTAAACCCATCATGCATGACCTTCCTATCAAATTGCCATGGTCTACCTAAAAGTAAATGACTTGCATGCATTGGCACCACGTCACAAAGTATCTCATCATGATATCTACCAATGGAAAATGAAACTAACACTTGCTTGTTGACCTTGACTTCCCCGCAATCATTCAACCATTGTAGTTTATAAAGTATAGGATGCTTAGTGGTAGGTAAGCATAATTTCTCAACCAAAATAGTACTAGCCACATTAGTGCAACTTCCCCCATCTATAATCATACTACATACCTTGTCTTTGATGTGACAACGGGTATGAAATATGTTGTCTCGTTGTTCTTCATTATATTCTTTCACTTGCACATTTAGAGCACGCCTAGTGACAAGGGCTTCACCTTCAACGGGATACTCTTCTTCACTTTCCAATAATGTGGGCAATACACTATCATCTTGGGACTCACTTTCAGTCTCGATATCACCATTGATACGAACCCCACCAACAGACGTGATAGAACCCGAGACAAAGATGGATAGAACCCCAAGAACAAGATGACAAGAGTTTGAGCCTTTACCCGCAACCAAGACTGGCATGAACAAAGACTACGAAAGAAGAAAACGCCACACCAGGATGGTGATAAGTTTCGGTTGTTGAACGCCACGAGATAGACTCGATAAGTTCAGAAGTTCCCTTAAGAACCAAGAGATCACAAAATCCTCACTAGGATGTTTACCAAAACCAAAGTGCTTACAAATTCGGAATTCTCTCCCTTATATAATGGGAGCAAGCAACTAAAGTACCTACATGCATGCATGCAAACAAATACAAGTACCCATGGTGCATGCAAGCATTTAAACACTTAGAAACCCAAAAAAACAACTCCAAGTCTCCATACTTTTTTGCATGCATGAAATTAAATAACTTAGAAACCCCAAAATCCCAAGTTTCCATACTTCTTTTCTCCTTCCCTTTTCCAACCATCATGCAAGGGATGAGTCATGGTTGAATAAGACCGATCACATGGGTTAAGCCTTGATTTGTACTTGGGCTTAACTTGGTTTTTCGTTTCTCATAGCCAAGCAATTGTTCTTGGATTAGCCCGTTTAGTGCTTCCTTGAAACGCTTAGCTTGAAGTCTTGTAATTAGCCCTTCAGGAAGTGACAAATGATCTCTTGCGGTTTTAACCCAGTCTTAATGAACAACCATTGTCTTTCAATGTGATGTGATATGTCCCCTTCCCAAGCACTTAATATCTCTATTTCTTGAAGGTTGGAGGGGTTCCTTTCCCTTGACCAATGGAGAGCTTGCATCTTTATTCTTTGAAAAATCGGGCTTTTTCTTTGATTCAACTTTATCATCTCTTTTGTTCCAACTAGATTTCCAAGTTGACGAATGTGAACTTTGCCCCCCATGCTTGTTTGATCGCTTCTTTTTGAGTTGTCTTTCAACTTTCATGGACATATGCACCATGTCTTCAAGCTCCACATAATGTTGCAACTCCACTACATTTGCAATTTCTTGATTTAAACCTTGTAAAAATCGGGCCATTGTTGCTTCTCGGTCCTCCTCCACATTGCCTCGAATCATGGCAATTTCCATCTCTTTGTGGTATTCCTCCACAGTCTTGGATCCTTGTGTGAGACTTTGTAACCGTTGATACAAATCCCGATAGTAATGTGTTGGAATGAATCTCTTTCTCATAATAGTCTTCATCTCCTCCCAACTACCAACGGGTCTCTCTTTGTTTCTTCTCCTACTTAGAATAATTTGATCCCACCAAATAATTGCATAATCAACAAATTCAACGGCAGCGAGTTTTACCTTCTTCTCTTCAGAATAGTTGTGACAATCAAATACTAATTCCACTTTCTTTTCCCACTCCAAATAGGCTTGAGGATCACTTTTGCCTTGAAATGAAGGAATCCTCATCTTGATATTTCCCAAGTTTCTATCCACATGATCATTCATCCTTCCTCTTCTACCGCCAACTAGAGCATGATCCGATCTGCCACTTGAAGCTCTATCATCAATGTCCTCAGATACATCATCATCATCATCATGGTCACCACGGTTATATGTTCTAGCACTTCGTGAAGGAACTCTACCAACTTGGCTATGTCGCAATCCTGCAATTACAGCATCTTGTTTCTCTAATCTGTCCATTATCTGACTAAAACGAATTTCCATGCGTTCCAAGTGTTGTCTCAAAGCACGTTGATCAAGGGATTCTCTAGGTCTTGCATCTTCTCCACTTGACGCCAATGAACAACCTGTTTCACTCAAACACTCTAACTCACGAATGTTAGCTATTAAAAGAACTTGAACTTGGAATTGAGAAAATACCTTGTAAGCGTTCGTGGACTATCAAAATTCCCAAGGGTGTTAGGACAAAAGATAGGAATTCAAGATAAAAAATGCAAATTGCAGTGCTGAAAGGAAATTTGCTAGAATTGAATCTAAGCAAAATTGAGGATAATGCGGAAATGAAAGATAGCAAAACGTGAATTAAAGAGCTGAAAGGAAAGTGATGCGAACCCAAAGAGAATAAGTCTCAAGAACACACAACAAATGGAGGAAAGAGGGAAAGATAGTCTAAATCGAAAAGATGGAGAATGGAAGAAAGAAACCTCAACCCAATGCTTAGGAAGTACGAACCTTGGTATAGAGGAAGAAGAAGATAGACGCCACAACCTTGGGATGGAGGTTGATAAGTCTTGAACGCCACAAGGGGATGCCTTGATAAGTTCTAGTTCAATGAAGAACCAACAAGTGAGAGCCTCACCATGTAGTAGATTGAATAAGCCAAAAGTTACATGTTGTGGCCGCCACCCCATATATTTATAGCTATAGGGTGACCTAAAAACCCTAAAAGGCCAAAAGGAAGCCCATTTAGTAGAGGCCTATATAGACTACATAGGCCTATTGAGCTCTTGGCACCATTACAACCCAAATAAAGCTAGAAATTGGGTATAAATTGATCCCACAAAATTAACATATCCTTCTTACATAGACAAGAGACTAAGGATACTAGTTAAGCTCATCTAAGGTTTGAATTAGGTTGACTAAGCCGTAAGACTTGCTCTTAGTCAAACCTTCTTCAATGGTCGCTTTGGCTTTCACATCTTCAATTAGCACATAAAGTGCTTCTTTCATCTTTTTAGCCTTAGCCCTTGTAATTGGGCCCCCTTTGATGCATAATGGATCATCAACATCTTCTAAAGTGGGTTGAGCATGATCCATATCGTTAGCTTGTTGGGCAACTTGTTCACGTCCTTTGTCTCCATCATTCCCCCTCTCCTCAAAAGGATTCGTCCTCGAATCTTGATTACCTACATCAAAGGGAGGAGAGAGATCAGAAACATTAAATGTGGAACTCACATTATACTCACCCGGCAAGTCAAGCTTGTAGGCATTATCATTGATTCGCGCCACCACTTGAAATGGTCCATCTCCTCTTGGATGCTACTTAGTACGACGTTTAGCAGGAAATCTCTCCTTCCTCATATGAACCCAAACCCAATCACCGGGTTCAAAGATTATTTTCTTTAGTCCCTTGTTGGCTTGCGTAGCATATTGTTCAGTCTTCTTTTCAATTTGCCTCCTTACCTTCTCGTACATTTGTCTCACAAATTCAGCTTTCTTAGTACCATCCAAACTAGCATGCTCAGAGATAGGCAAAGGTGATAAATCCAAAGGAGTTAGCAGATTGAAACCATATACTACTTCAAAAGGTGAACACTTAGTAGCAGAATGTATAGATCTATTATATGCAAATTCAACATGTGGTAAGCAATCTTCCCAGCCCTTTAAATTCTTTTGAATGATAGCTCTTAATAAAGTAGCTAAGGTACGATTTACTACCTCAGTTTGTCCATCTGTCTGTGGATGACACGTTGTAGAAAACAACAACTTTGTTCCCAACTTGCCCCATAGTGTCTTCCAAAAGTAGCTTAGAAACTTTGCATCACGATCTGAAACTATGCTTTTTGGCACTCCATGAAGTCGCACAATGTCCCTAAAAAAGAGATCAACAATATGGTTAGCATCATCTGTTTTCCTACAAGGAATAAAATGAGCCATTTTGGAAAATCTGTCTACGACCACGAAAATAGAATCCATACCACGTTTTGACCTTGGTAATCCTACAATAAAGTCCATAGAAATATCAACCCAAGGTTCACTAGGAATTGGTAGAGGTGTATACAACCCATGAGGTAAAGATTTAGATTTTGCTTGCCTACATGTGATACACTTCTCACAAAATTTTACAACATCTCTTTTCATATGTGGCCAAAAGAAATGCTCCAACAAAACATCAAGTGTTTTCCTCACTCCAAAATGCCCCATTAGTCCCCCACCATGGGCTTCTTGGACTAATAATTCCCGCAATGAACAGTTAGGCACACATAACCGATTAACTCTAAATAAAAATCCCTCATGCCTATAAAACTTCCCAAATGCAGCATGCTCACAAACTTCAAATACATTTCCAAAGTCAGGATCTTTAGATTATAAATCTTTAATGTATTCAAATCCTAACAATTTAGTATTCAAAGTAGAGAGCAAGGTATACCTTCGAGATAAAGCATCTGCAACAGTATTTTCCATACCTCGTTTGTACTTGATCACATAAGGAAATGATTCAATGAACTCCACCCATTTCGCATGACGTCGATTCAACTTACTTTGACTCTTCAAGTGCTTCAATGATTCATGATCAGTGTGAATGACAAACTCTTTGGGCCACAAGTAATGCTGCCAAGTCTCTAAGGCCCTCACCAAAGCATACATCTCTTTGTCATAAGTGGGATAGTTCAAAGCTGCTCCACTCAATTTTTCACTAAAATAAGCAAGGGGTCGAACTTCTTGTATTAGCACAGCTCCAATACCTATTCCTGATGCATCACACTCAATTTCAAAAGTTTTAGCAAAGTTAGGTAATGCAAGTAATGGTGTAGAACTTAATTTTTCCATAAGTGAGTTGAATGCTGAATCCTGTTCACTATCCCAATGAAATCCAACATTCTTTTTAACAATTTCAGTCAAGGGTGCAGCTAAAGTGCTAAAATTCTTTACAAACCTTCTGTAGAAACTTGCCAAACCATGGAAGCTTCGTACCTCAGTTATTGTTTTTGGTGTTGGCCATTCACGAATAGCCTTAACCTTCTTCTCATCAACTGCTATTCCTTTAGCACGTAATCTTGTTGATGGCTCTACAATCAACGCACATTCTCCAAGTTCCATCCTTCTTAGGTACTAGCAAAACGGGGACGGCACATGGACTCAAACTTTCTCGGACATACCCTTTTCTCATCAGCTCTTCAACTTGCCTTTGAAGTTCTTTTATCTCAGCAGGGTTACACCTATAGGCTGGCCGGTTAGGAATTGTGGCTCCGGGGATGAAATCAATTTGGTGCTCTATTCCTCTAAGTGGTGGCAATCCATCAGGAACCTCATTAGGAAATACATCATCAAATTCCTGCAAAAGAGATTTAACAACACTAGGCAAAGTAGAGTTAAGATCGTTAGTGTTAAAATCGGCCTCCTTGTACAAAAGTACAATCATCGGCTGTGAAGCATAAAACGCTCTCTTAACCTCTCTTTCTTTTGCATAAAAGCTCCCTTTTTTACTCTCTTGCTCTTGAATTTCTTTTCCCCTTTCATTCTTTTTTCCACTCATCTCATCCTCGCCTTTTCTTTTCTCACACTCATTTTCTTTTCCATTCTTTTTTCTTTTTCTCATTTTCTTTTTTCTCACACTCTTTTCTTTTTTCACTCTCATTTTTGATCCTCAATTGATCTTCATATACTTGCTTAGGAGTCAATGGTACAAGAGTTACATGTTTACCATGCATCATAAAAGAATACTTATTTTTAAACCCATCATGCATGACCTTCCTATCAAATTGCCATGGTCTTCCTAAAAGTAGATGACTTGCATGCATTGGTACTGATAAGCACCTTGGAATGGATCGCCTTGAAATTCAGATGTAGGGAAGGATATTGACGCCACACTCAAGAAAGATGAGAGGGTGAGTGATAAGTCATGGGGGTTTCGATCGCCACAAGTTGCCTTGATAAGATCACGATTAGTTCTTTGCCTAAGAACCAAAGGAAGCTCTCACAATAGAGAAAACTATGATTTCATTCAAACTTAACATGCCTTGGTCATACAAGAGTTCTCCTATATATAGACTTAGTGGAGGTTGAAACATTAACCTCTACCACATTTCCCACTAAGCACTAATTATGCACCATTATCATGCATGCATGCATGCATGATGTTTATTTCCCACAATTCCCTAATACTAGCTTAGGAACTCCCAAAAGCATTAAAAACCCACCAAAAGACATCAAAAATAACTTCAGAAAATTCCCCCAAAAATACCCACGAAAATTGGACACTTGTAGCCCTTGAATGCATCTTGGATCATGTGGTTTTGGGCCTTCAAGTTTTGTCTTCATGTGGGCTCAATTTCACTTTCAATTTGAAGGAATGTGATCCATTTAGTTGTTGCCTCCATTGTGCATTGATCCTTCTTCTCCTTGAGCTCCATTATTAAGCCTTCCAAAGCTTGCTTCATTCTCTTAGTCTTGGATCTTGTCATGGGTCCTCCAATTCCTTTCAATGCCTCTTCCTCTATGGCTTTGTCTTGTAAGCTTGTATCCCCTCCTTGGTCCACATCAGAAAATGAAACCAACACTTGCTTGTTGACCTTGACTTCCCCGCAATCATTTAACCATTGTAGTTTGTAAGGTCTAGGATGCTTAGTGGTAGGTAAGCATAATTTCTCAACCAAAATAGTACTAGCTACATTAGTGCAACTTCCCCCATCTATAATCATACTACATACCTTGTCTTTGATGTGACAACGGGTATGAAATATGTTGTCTCGTTGTTCTTCATTATCTTCTTTCACTTGCACATTTAGAGCACGCCTAGTCACAAGGGCTTCACCTTCAACGGGATACTCTTTATCACTTTCCAACAATGCGGGCAAGACACTATCATCTTCGGACTCACTTTCAGTCTCGATGTCACCATTTTCTTTCAAAATCATGATTCTTTTGTTTGGGCATTGTGATGCGATATGTCCCCTTCCCAAGCACTTAAAGCATTTAATATCTCTATTTCTTGATGGTTGGAGGGGTTCCTTTCCCTTGACCAATGGAGAGCTTGCATCTTTATTCTTTGGAAAATCGGGCTTTTTCTTTGATTCAACTTTATCTTCTCTTTTGTTCCAACTAGATTTCCAATTTGACGAATGCGAACTTTGCCCCCCATGCTTGTTTGATCCCTTCTTTTTGAGTTGTCTTTCAACTTTCATGGACATATGCACCATGTCTTCAAGCTCCACATAATGTTGTAACTCCACTACATTTGCAATTTCTTGATTTAAACCTTGTAAAAATCGTGCCATGGTTGCTTCTCGGTCCTCCTCCACATTGGCTCGAATCATGGCAATTTCCATCTCTTTGTGGTATTCCTCCACAGTCTTGGATCCTTGTGTGAGACTTTGTAACCGTTGATACAAATCCCGATAGTAATGTGTTGGGATGAATCTCTTTCTCATAATAGTCTTCATCTCCTCCCAACTACCAACGGGTCTCTCTTTGTTTCTTCTCCTGCTTAGAATAATTTGATCCCACCAAATAATTGCATAATCAACAAATTCAACGGCAGCGAGTTTTACCTTCTTTTCTTCAGAATAGTTGTGACAATCAAATACTAATTCCACTTTCTTTTCCCACTCCAAATAGGCTTCAGGATCACTTTTGCCTTGAAATGAAGGAATCCTCATCTTGATATTTCCCAAGTTTCTATCCACATGATCATTCATCCTTCCTCTTCTACCACTGACTCGAGCATGATCCGATCTGCCACTTGAAGCTCTATCATCAATGTCCTCAGATACGCCATCATCATCATCATCATGGTCAACACGGTTATATTGTCTATCACTTCGTGAAGGAACTCTACCAACTTGTCTATGTCGCAATCCTGCAATTACAGCATCTTGTTTTTCTAATCTGTCCATAATCTGACTAAAACGAATTTCCATGCGTTCCAAGTGTTGCCTCAAAGCACTTTGATCAAGGGATTCTCTAGGTCTTCCTTCTTCTCCACTTGTCGCCATTGAACAACCTGTTTCACTCAAACACTCGAACTCACGAATGTTAGCTCTTTAAAGAACTTGAACTTAGAATTTGAGGCAAATACCTTGTAAGCGTTCGTGGACTATCAAAATTCCCAAGGGTGTTAGGACAAAAGGTAGGAATTCAAGACAAAAAGTGAAAATTGCAGAATTGAAAACTTGAAATAAGTGCTGAAAGGAAATTTGCCAGAATTGAATCTAGGCAAAATTGAGGATAATGCGGAAATGAAAGATAGCAAAACGTGAATTAAAGAGCTGAAAGGAAAGTTGCCAGAACTTAATCTAGGCTGCCAGAATTGAATCTAGGCAACTTAAAGGAAAATGAAAGTACTTGAAATAAGAGCTGAAATGAAAGTCGCCAGAACTTAATCTAGGCTAACTTGAAATGAAATGAGAATACTTGAAATAAGAGCTGAAATAAAAGTCGCCAAAACTTAATCTAGGCTAACTTGAAATGAAATGAGAATACTAGAAATAAGAGCTGAAATAAAAGTCGCCAGAACTTAATCTAGGCTAACTTGAAAGGAAATGACAAAAATAAATTTGCAAATAAAGTCTCAATTTCCTTTTTTTTTCAGCCTCTTTTGCTTTTTTTTTTTTGGCTTTTCTCTTTTTTTTTTCTTTCTACCTTCCTTTGCTTCTTTTTTTTTTTTGCAGAATTTTTTTTCCCTCTTTTTTTTTTGCCGAATTTTTTTTTCTTTCTCTTTTTTTTTTTTTGAGCAACAAAGCAAGTAAGGCTTGCTAAGCAAAAGAAAGAAACAAAAATAAAATAGAGACTCAAGAACACAAAGAAAAGGATAACCAAATCGATTTAGAGCAACTAAGGCTCTGATACCAAATGATGCGAACCCAAAGAGAATAAGTCTCAAGAACACACAACAAATGGAGGAAAGAGGGAAAGATAGTCTAAATTGAAAAGATGGAGAATGGAAGAAAGAAACCTCAACCCAATGCTTAGGAAGCACGAACCTTGGTATAGAGGAAGAAGAAGATAGACGCCACAACCTTGGGATGGAGGTTGATAAGTCTTGAACGCCACAAGGGGATGCCTTGATAAGTTCTAGTTCAATGAAGAACCAACAAGTGAGAGCCTCACCATGTAGTAGATTGAATAAGCCAAAAGTTACATGTTGTGGCCGCCACCCCATATATTTATAGCTATAGGGTGACCTAAAAACCCTAAAAGGCCAAAAGGAAGCCCATTTAGTAGAGGCCTATATAGACTACATAGGCCTATTGAGCTCTTGGCACCATTACAACCCAAATAAAGCTAGAAATTGGGTCTAAATTGATCCCACAAAATTAACATATCCTTCTTACATAGACAAGAGACTAAGGATACTAGTTAAGCTCATCTAAGGTTTGAATTAGGTTGACTAAGCCGTAAGACTTGCTCTTAGTCAAACCTTCTTCAATGGTCGCTTTGGCTTTCACATCTTCAATTAGCACATAAAGTGCTTCTTTCATCTTTTTAGCCTTAGCCCTTGTAATTGAGCCCCCTTTGATGCATAATGGATCATCAACATCTTCTAAAGTGGGTTGAGCATGATCCATATCATTAGCTTGTTGGGCAACTTGTTCACGTCCTTTGTCTCCATCAGAAAGTTGTCAGAACTTAATATAGGCTGCCAGAATTGAATCTAGGCAACTTAAAGGAAAATGAAAGTACTTGAAATAAGATCTGAAAGGAAAGTTGCCAGAACTTAATCTAGGCTACCAGAATTGAATCTAGGCTAACTTGCAATGAAAAGAGAATACTTGAAATAAGAGCTGAAATGAAAGTCGCCAGAACTTAATCTAGGCTAACTCAAAATGAAAGGAGAATACTTGAAATAAGTGCAGAAATGAAAGTCGCCAGAACTTAATCTAGGCTGCCAGAATTAAATCTAAGCAAACTTTAAAGGAAATGAGAAAAATAAATTTGCAAATAACGTCTCTACTTCCTTTTTTTCAGCCTCTTTTGTTCTTTTTTTTTTTGTCCTTTTTTTTTGGGTTTTCTCTTCTTTTTTTTTCTTCCTTCCTTCCTTTCTTGGATTTTTTTTGGCCGAATTTTTTTTTCCCTCCTCTTTCTTTTTTTTTTTTTGAGCACAAAGCAAGTAAGGCTTGCTAACCAAAAGAAAAGGAACAAAAATAAGATAGAGACTCAAGAACACAATGCAAAGGATAACCAAATCGATTTAGAGAAACTATGGCTCTGATACCAAATGATGCGAACCCAATGAGAAGAAGTCTCAAGTACACACAACAAATGGAAGAAAAAGAGAAAGATAGTCTAAATCGAAAAGATGGAGAATGAAAGGAAGAAACCTTGACCCAATGCTTAAGGAAGCACGAACCTTGGTATAGAAGAAGAAGAAGATAGACGCCACAACCTTGGGATGAAGGTTGATAAGTCTTGAACGCCACAAGGGATGCCTTGATAAGTTCTAGTTCAATGAAGAACCAACTAGTGAGAGCCTCACCATTAGTAGATTGAATAAGCCAAAAGTTACATGTTGTGGCCGCCACCCCCTATATTTATAGCTATAGGGTGACCTAAAAACCCACTCGACCATCATCATGGTAGTTGCTAGAGTATGAGCAACTGTCCTATTATACCACACTCGACCACTCATGTGCAGTGGATGTTGGAGTTGTAGGAAAGTAGTTGACACCATCACCGTTGTTTCCGAGTGATATCAGAGTTGTTAGTGGCTCCTCCTTTTTCTTGGAGTTTTTGGAGTAGTTGGCTCCCCTGTATCCTGTCCACTCAACGACATATACTAGTCGTATTCGTTGGAGTGCGTACAATTGTCACAGCCCTACCCACTCAGCCACACAGATGTGATGTGATGGCGGCTTGACTGGCGTCAGGGAAGACATTTGCATCATATGCATTTATTACATTTTACATTTTCTTCTGTTTGCTACATTTATATGAGCTATGATTGCTGCATTTGGTTGACATGCATGTATAGTTTGATATTCTGCTATCATTCTATTTCATACATGTCTAGTTGTTATTCTATTTACAGGGACTGTATACTGTTATTTCTTTCTTCTTATTGTACCTTTTTGGTATACTGTATATGTATAATGTTTTCAGAGACTATACCTTTTTATGTAAGCATGGGCCTCTGAGGGCGTGACAATTTTTGGTATTAGACCGAGGTTTTACGAAGTAATTTGGTGTCTATGGGTTTTATGGAGTTGTTTTCCGAAGTTAATCTATATTTTACGGCTTTTATATTTTATGGAGTCATTTCTCGATATTGTTATGTTTTGGGACTTGGCAGTGACGAGATCTCTCCTGACAAATATCAAGTAAGGTGTTAGTTTTGTTAACAGGTATGCCTCGTCGTATTGAGCTATCTCCACCCCATGCATGTGGTCGTGGACGTCGATCATGGGGGAGACCAGTGGAGTCAGAGAGGGACTTGAGTCAAGAGGTTGAGAGACCCACCAGGGTAGAGTTGACCGGTCGGGAACCAGCTCACCAGGACCTTTTGGGTGAGCTGAAACCTCCACCATTGAGAGTATTTCCATCGTATCCGACAGCAGTTCCAGTAGTACCACTAGTGGCAGGTCCATCAGTGCTACCAGTCCCTGCAATGCCATTAGTGGTACCCCTGCCCAAGCGGGTTGGATTCTGGACAGAGCACAAATTCCATTATTGGCAGCGTTTGTGAAGGGTTGTTTCACACTATTCTATGGAGAACGAGATCCATATGCTGCTCATGCTTGGCTGGAGACATTGGTGGGCACATTCAACTATATAACTCTCATAGACATAGAAAAGGTGGAGTTGACTACTTATCACCTTCGAGATCATGCAGAATACCAGTTACTTGGGTTTCTTTTTGCAAGGCTTTTGAGAGGAATTATTATCCTGCTATGTTTCGTACGGCCCGACAGCATGAGTTTCTTGGTCTTCAAGAAGGAGATCACATAGTTTTGGAGTATAAGGCAGAATTCAATTGTCTGGCAAAGTTTTGACCTCAGTTGGTAGCTACCGGCAATGAGTGGACGACACAATTCACACAGGGTCTCGCTAGATATATTTAGTTACGATGTCTAGATGGACTTCGACTTCTTATCGAGAGGCTTTCAACTGAGCTCTAGATATAGAGATCACCCAGTATCAATTATTTGGTGATAAGAAGAAAGGAAAGCAGTCAGCTCAGGATTCAGTAGTAACTCAGAAATAGTAGACCATCGGACAGAAGCACAGTAGCAGGAGTCAGAGTACGCAGGAAATTTTTGGGCCTCATCCTCGACCCCAAAAGTCGAGATAATTTTCAGCAGGATCGTCACAGGGTTCCCAACAGTCCCGGAAGTCAGCTACCGGTGGGATTCATTGTTTTTAGTGTGGATCTAGGGACCACAATAAACCAGATTGCTCTCTAGAGCACCCCATATGCTATTATTGTAAGCTTCCGGGTCATGAGAGTCAAGGGTATCCCTTGAAGGCTCAACATAAATGTGTCATAGTTACTCCCCAAGGTGGCTGGTCAGGACAACAGAGCCATAGAGAGGTGGCTGTCAGTCTCAGACGTCGTCCCGACAGAAGCAAACAGGACATTAGGAAGCAGTTCCTCCACCAGTTCAAATTTACTGTATGCTTGGGCATGAGTACGCCTCCACACCAGCGGCGTCTCAATATTCTGTGACAAGGTCGTACTATCAATAGCCATACCCAGCATACCAGCCTGCAATTTATCAGCCTTAACAGTCGACTGGAGCATCAGTTTATCAGCCTCAATAATCAGTTGGGCCTTCTGTATATCAGCCCCAGTAAACTGTCGGACCTTCAGCATCTCAGCCTCAGTTGATTTTGGCATTGCCACCTCCAGTTCGAGAGACAGGATGAGTTTATTCAGTCACCAGAGAGGAGGCACAACGGGCGGATGGATCGGTCTTCCGTGGTATGATTTCAATTTATGCATTTTCTGATGAATTGCTTGTTGATACCGGTAGTTCCAGTTCTTTCATATCACGGTTGTTTATGGGAAAGATCAGTAGGTTACTGATGGAGACAAAGGAAGTGAACAAATTGCCCAACAATCTAACGATATGGATCATGCTCAACCCACTCTAGAAGATGTTGATGATCCATTATGCATCAAAGGGGGCCCAATTACAAGGGCTAAGGCTAAAAAGATGAAAGAAGCACTTAATGTGCTAATTGAGGATGTGAAAGCCGAAGCCACCATTGAAGAAGGTTTGACCAAGAGCAAGTCATACGGCTTAGTCAACGTAATTCAAGCCTTAGATGAGCTTAACTAGTCTCCTTAGTCTCTTGTCTATGTAAGAAGGATATGTTAATTTTGTGGGTTCAATTTAGGCCCAATTTCTAGCTTTATTTGGGTTGTAATGATGTCAAGAGCTCAATAGGCCTATGTAGTCTACATAGGCCTCTACTAAATGAGCTTCCTTTTGGCCTTTTAGGGTTTTTACGTCACCCTATAGCTATAAATTAAGGGGGTGGCGGCCACAACATGTAACTTTTGGCTTATTCAATCTACTACATGGTGAGGCTCTCACTTGTTGGTTATTCATTGAACTAGAACTTATCAAGGCAACCCCTTGTGGCGTTCAAGACTTATCAACCTCCATACAAAGGTTGTGGCGTCTATCTTCTTCTTCTTCTATACCAAGGTTCGTGCTTCCTTAAGCATTGGGCCGAGGATTCTTTCTTTCATTCTCCATCTTTTCGATTTAGACTATCTTTCTCTCTTTCTTCCATTTGTTGTGTGTTCTTGAGACTTCTTCTCTTTGGGTTCGCATCAGTTACCTAGCCTTAGAATACAATGTCTGTCAGTGTCTTTGCCATTCGGTGAGGTATTGGATAACACACAGGAAGTCAAGGGATGTCCATTCGATTTTGGCGATTATACTCTCATCGTGGATTTATCGGTTCTTGAGATGGTAGAGTTGACATTATTCTTGGTATGGACTCGTTGGTGGCCTAACATGCCATAATCGATTGCTAAGCGAGGGTGGTCACATTTCAGCCCCTGAACCAACCCTCGTGGTATTTCATTGGCACCAGAGATGATGGGATTTCGATTATCTCTACACATCAGATCAGAAGCTTATGTCACACTGATGTCAGGGTTTTCTATTGTCACTGATCAGTATTGATGCTAGCAGTAGCCCTCGGCTCTCAAATGTTCTAGTAGTCCGAGAGTTTTTGGACGTGTTTCTAGAGGAGCTTCCTGGTTTGCGTCCTAGAAGGCAAGTTGAGTTCATGATCAAGTTGATTCCGGGGACTGCACCGACATCAAAGGCTCTGTATCGTATGGAGCCTAAGGAGTTGGACGAGTTGAAGGTCTAGCTTCAAGAGTTGCTTGATAGGGGATTTATCCGTCCTAGCGTATCTCCATTGGGATTGCCAGTTCTGTTTGTAAAGAAAAAGGATGATTCAATGAGGTTATGCATCAATTACAAGCAGTTGAATGTAGTGACCGTCAAGAATAAATATCCCCTGCCTTGTATCGAAGACTTGTTTGATCAACTAAAGGATACATCAATGTATTCCAAGATAGATCTGAGGTCAGGATATCACCAGTTGAGGATCAGAGATTCAGATATCCAGAAGACAGCCATTTGGGCTTACCAATGCTCCTGCAGTATTCATGGATTTGATGAATTGGGTCTTTATGGAGTATTTGAATTAGTTTGTTATCATTTTCATCGACGACATCCTCGGATCGTCCTTGAGTATTCTCGTTCTGAGGAGGAACATGCGTGTCATCTTTGGATCGTCCTGGAGATGAACCGACGGGGGCAGTTGTATGTGAAGTTTAGCAAATGTGCTTTCTAGTTATCTTCTGTGGGTTTTCTCGGAAACGTAGTTTCTAGTAGAGGTATCTCCGTAGATCCCAAGAAGATCGAGGTTGTCACCAGTTGGGAGCTGCTGAAGTCACTTCAGCAGGTGCGTAGTTTTCTCGGATTAGTTGGTTATTATCGACAATTCGTTGAGGGGTTTTCCAGCATTGCTACACCGTTGATACGTCTGACATAAAAAGACATGAAATTTGTTTGGAAGTGGCTTGTGAAGCTAGTATTCAGGAGCTAAAGCGGTGATTAGTGTCCGCGCCTGTTTTGGTGTTACCTTCTAGGGAAGATAATTTTGTGCTATATATGATGGAGACAAAAGACGTGAACAAGTTGCCCAACAAGCTAACGATATGGATCATGCTCAACCCACTTTAGAAGATGTTGATGATCCATTATGCATCAAAGGGGGCCCAATTACAAGGGCTAAGGCTAAAAAGATGAAAGAAGCACTTTATGTGCTAATTGAAGATGTGAAAGCCAAAGCGACCATTGAAGAAGGTTTGACTAAGAGCAAGTCTTACGGCTTAGTCAACCTAATTCAAGCCTTAGATGAGCTTAACTAGTATCCTTAGTCTCTTGTCTATGTAAGAAGGATATGTTAATTTTGTGGGATCAATTTAGACCCAATTTCTAGCTTTATTTGTGTTGTAATGGTGCCAAGAGCTCAATAGGCCTATGTAGTCTATATAGGCCTCTACTAAATGGGCTTCCTTTAGGCCTTTTAGGGTTTTTAGGTCACCCTATAGCTATAAATATATGGGGTGGCGGCCACAACATGGAACTTTTCGCTTATTCAATCTACTACATGGTGAGACTCTCACTTGTTGGTTCTTCATTGAACTAGAACTTATCAAGGCATCCCCTTGTGGCGTTCAAGACTTATCAACCTCCATCCCAAGGTTGTGGCGTCTATCTTCTTCTTCCTCTATACCAAGGTTCGTGCTTCCTAAGCATTGGGTTGAGGTTTCTTTCTTCCATTCTCCATCTTTTCGATTTAGACTATCTTTCCCTCTTTCCTCCATTTGTTGTGTGTTCTTGAGACTTATTCTCTTTGGGTTCGCATCATTTGGTATCAGAGCCTTAGTTGCTCTAAATCGATTTGGTTATCCTTTTCTTTGTGTTCTTGAGTCTCTATTTTATTTTTGTTTCTTTCTTTTGCTTAGCAAGCCCTACTTACTTTGTTGCTCAAAAAAAAAAAGAGAAAGGAAAAAAAAAATTCGGCAAAAAAAAAAGAGGGAAAAAAAATTCTGCAAAAAAAAAAAGAAGCAAAGGAAGGTAGAAAAAAAAAAAAGAGAGAAAAACCAAAAAAAAAAAGCAAAAGAGGCTGAAAAAAAAAAGGAAGTTGAGACTTTATTTGCAAATTTATTTTTGTCATTTCCTTTCAAGTTAGCCTAGATTAAGTTCTGGCGACTTTTATTTCAGCTCTTATTTCTAGTATTCTCATTTCATTTCAAGTTAGCCTAGATTAAGTTCTGGCGACTTTTATTTCAGCTCTTATTTCAAGTATTCTCATTTCATTTCAAGTTAGCCTAGATTAAGTTCTGGCGACTTTCATTTCAGCTCTTATTTCAAGTACTTTCATTTTCCTTTAAGTTGCCTAGATTCAATTCTGGCAGCCTAGATTAAGTTCTGGCAACTTTCCTTTCAGCTCTTTAATTCACGTTTTGCTATCTTTCATTTCCGCATTATCCTCAATTTTGCCTAGATTCAATTCTGGCAAATTTCCTTTCAGCACTTATTTCAAGTTTTCAATTCTGCAATTTTCACTTTTTGTCTTGAATTCCTACCTTTTGTCCTAACACCCTTGGGAATCTTGATAGTCCACGAACGCTTACAAGGTATTTGCCTCAAATTCTAAGTTCAAGTTCTTTAAAGAGCTAACATTCGTGAGTTCGAGTGTTTGAGTGAAACAGGTTGTTCAATGGCGACAAGTGGAGAAGAAGGAAGACCTAGAGAATCCCTTGATCAACGTGCTTTGAGGCAACACTTGGAACGCATGAAAATCCGTTTTAGTCAGATTATGGACAGATTAGAGAAACAAGATGCTGTAATTGCAGGATTGCGACATAGACAAGTTGGTACCTTTGGCTTAAAGAACTCATAAGCATTTGCAACACCCTTCTTTTCCGCCGCAAACCATTAAAACAATTTCATGTTTTCCACCCCTATGTTAGGATGTATACTAAAAGTCTAGCTTTTGAATGAACATCTACATTTTGGAATGAGAATCACATGATTATTGTTTGCATTTTATATTTGATATATACATGCTATTGTCTAATACTTTACATTTTAGATAACATGGTGTGTGATGTTACAAAGAAGATCATGTTATCGGTCCCTTGTAGAGTATAGATGGTTTTGGACAAACCATTGGCATGATTGTAGTGTAATTTGGTATTGATTTATCTTGACCATAGAATTACACTAGTACACTGTGTGTATTGAGCAGGACCGATATAGAGGTGATTCAATTTATACTAACTATATAATTGAATCAGGCTTCAGATATTATAGTGTATAACGGGCACATGTACTTAATATCTATTTCTTAGATTTACAAGTGGGCGAGATTTATTGGTTATATTGATAGGCCCGGTAAGTTGAGAAATAATATTATTTACATGGTGTGTCGTTGATTATAGAAGGAAACTGTGTCCAGATGCGTCAGGTTGATGATGTCCCCTTGAGGAGCTCATAAACTTCATCATGAAAATCCTGCAGGTGGACTTGGTCCTACATGATGATAAGGTTGAGTGGTATTACTCATGGAGTTAGATATTAATTAACTAAATTGTCAGTAATTTAATTAATTAATGGACATTCGATATCTAAACACGGGGAGATTTTGTACACATAATAGGTGGAGCCCATAATTATTTATGGAGGTTTTGAGGTATTCAATGGTGATCCTATAGTGGATTGGATCATCATTAATGGATCGGTCTTCGATCCATTAGGAGGCAAGATCCAACTTTTCCTCATGGTCCCTATTTTAGCCTATAAATACCTCATGAGTCATGAGACCTAGGCGATCCAAGACATAACATAATTTTTCTCTCCTCTTTATTTCTCTCTCTCTCCTAGGTCATGCTTGTGGCGCTAGCGCAAGGTGGAAGAAAGGGGTTCGGTGAAGGTTGATGAAGGGCGTTGGTTTCTTCCTCTTCCCTTTGTTCTCTTCTCCTCTCTTCTCCTAAGGGCGTGCGCAAGCTAGGTGTTGAAGAGGTGATCGCTGACAGCACTTCTTTGAGCTTGAAGTTGGCCGGCGGCAAGAATAGAGAAGGAGGAGGGTTGCGGCTTGGGTTTAGCTTGAAGGAGAGACTTTTTTTCTCTTCTTCTTCAACTTCTTCATCTTCCTCTTCAACTCTTGGTGCCGGCACAATCAAAAGAAGGAAGTTTCCTTCCTTCCTTTTGGCCGGCGGCAACCAAGATGGCCATTAGGGTTTCGACGGCAACAAAGAAGCAGAAGAAGATCCCTAGGGTTTCGGCTAAGCTAGGGAGAAGGAAGAAGATGCCTTGGTGATGTTGTTTCTTGGAAGATCGTAACCCACTCGACGTCCAAGAAGAGGTTGGGTCATATAATAGAAGATCGTGAGGTAAACGATAGGTATAACTTCTTGTTTTGGTTCCTTTGATCTTTATTTAATATGGACCCCGATGATAAACACAAAAATCAACTATCCATCCATCGTCTATTCCGCAGCTAATCTCTTAGACGAGTTAGATTGCTTGAACAACAAGTTTGTTCAAGCGATCACTCGAATCGGTTAGTATGATAATGAGTCGATTGCTTGGGTAATTATTCTCCATCCGGATTTGTTTTAATTAATAAAATTTTAATCTGGGAACATAGAGAGGATTTCCATTCGTGAACAACCAAAACCCAACACCCTACACCATTTGAGGCCCTTTGAATCTTGCCCCTAATGTCGTTAAGCCTCTTATCTGTGGAGAGTTCAACCCTTTGGCCTCCCATTGCCAAAAATCAACCCCTTTAATATAATGTTGGCACACCCATTTAATCCAGAACAAATCCGCCTTTGACTGAATTTTCCAAAATATTTTGCTTAGCAATGCCTCATTCCATGATAGAAGGTCACACAACCCATATCCCCCCCATCCTTCTTTGAGAGACACATGTTGGCCCACTCATTGGAGGGTCGTCCTTACCAATTTCAATCGTCCCACATATGATAAAATATGTTTCAACCAAGAGTTTATCTTTTTTTCAAATAGCATCTAATAGTGGCCCATAATTAGCAATCTGCAACTTTTTCGCCGCTAACAGAATCACCAAATACCATAATGGGAAAGTTCCTTCTTGGAACCCAATGATACTAAGCAACTGATCCATCTTTCTTCCATCTACATCTGTCATATATACATGTGATTTCAGAGGGTTAGCTCGCAACTCTGCTTCACTACTAAAGTGCTCCAAATAGTCCGCTAGGGCCTTAATTGATGATTCGTCAGCTCAGGCAAACAACATCCAATCGTTAGGGTTCATGCCAAGCTCTTTGCATAAAAGATGGAAAAAAAAGAGGGCAGCAAGGATGCAAACTGTAGTCTTTGTGATAACACTTCAACGCACAAATCAAATAGCAAGGGCACCTTGCCATAGGCCTCTTCTTCTGCTAAAGAATTCATAGATGCCGCCATTTAGGGAGAGACCGTAGTAATACATTCCCTAATCCATCCATAATATCATTGGGGAAAGCCAAAATCAACGAGGACCTCCATAAGAAAATACCAATCGACCAAGCTTTGTTCATATACATTGTTACCTAATAAGAATAAAATTTGAAACATTATTAGACTTGTACAATTTGAATTAAGAAGTAAAAGTTAATAAATCATGTAAGTTGATAAATCTAGTGAGAGCATCATGAGCTCAATTGGTTCATATTATTTTTTATTTTAAATGTATGTTTAGGTTTCTATTTCTTCTGATGTGTTTGTGATACAAGTTTGGGGTGATAATTTATACTATAAAAAGTCAATTAATAATACAAAATATAATTCATACTATAAATGCTTGTAGTATGTATCAACCTAAATCACAAGAAACCTACATTTTAGATCTGAAAAATAAACTAATTTTCATACATTCTGATAAGCACCTTGGAATGGATCGCCTTGAAATTCAGATGTAGGGAAGGATATTGACGCCACACTCAAGAAAGATGAGAGGGTGAGTGATAAGTCATGGGGGTTTCGATCGCCACAAGTTGCCTTGATAAGATCACGATTAGTTCTTTGCCTAAGAACCAAAGGAAGCTCTCACAATAGAGAAAACTCTGATTTCATTCAAACTTAACATCCTTGGCCATACAAGAGTTCTCCTATATATAGACTTAGTGGAGGTTGAAACATTAACCTCTACCACACTTCCCACTAAGCACTAATTATGCACCATTATCATGCATGCATGCATGCATGATGTTTATTTCCCACAATTCCCTAATACTAGCTTAGGAACTCCCAAAAGCATTAAAAACCCACCAAAAGACATCAAAAATAACTTCAGAAAATTCCCCCAAAAATACCCACGAAAATTGGACACTTGTAGCCCTTGAATGCATCTTGGATCATGTGGTTTTGGCCTTCAAGTTTTGTCTTCATGTGGGCTCAATTTCACTTTCAATTTGAAGGAATGTGATCCATTTAGTTGTTGCCTCCATTGTGCATTGACCTTCTTCTCCTTGAGCTCCATTATTAAGCCTTCCAAAGCTTGCTTCATTCTCTTAGTCTTGGATCTTGTCATGGGTCCTCCAATTCCTTTCAATGCCTCTTCCTCTATGGCTTTGTCTTGTAAGCTTGTATCCCCTCCTTGGTCCACATCATTCCCTCCTTCTTTAGGTGAATTCGTCCTCGAATTTAGATCTTCATCACCTACATCAAATGGACGCAAATCAGCCACATTAAATGTTGCACTAACACCATACTCACCGGGCAAGTCAATTTTGTAAGCATTGTCATTAATTCTTTCCAACACTTGGAATGGTCCATCTCCTCTTGGTTGAAGCTTTGATTTCCTTTGGGCAGGAAACCTTTCCTTTCTCATATGAACCCACACCCAATCACCGGGTTCAAGGACAACTCTTTTTCTCCCTTTATTGGCTCTCTTCGCATATTGCTCCATTTTCTTCTCAATTTGAGCTTTAACTTGCTCATGAAGCTTTTTCACATATTCTGCCTTTGCTTGACCATCCTTGTGAACTAAAGAAGAAGTGTTAGGTAAAGGAAGCAAATCAAGAGGTGTTAGCGGATTGAACCCATAAACAATCTCAAAAGGGGAAAATTGAGTAGTAGAATGGACAGCCCTATTATAAGCAAATTCAACATGAGGTAAACATTCTTCCCAATACTTAATGTTCTTCTTAATAATTGCTCTAAGAAGAGTTGAAAAAAAAAAAGGTATCACCTCATGGACTTTACACTCCTTTGCCTATTCCTGATTACCCTTGGATTGACTTGTCTATGGATTTTGTTGTAGGGCTACCACGCACTCAAAAAGGTAAGGACTCCATTTTTGTGGTAGTTGATAGATTTTCTAAGATGGCACACTTCATACCTTGCCACAAAGTGGATGATGCAACTCATGTGGCAGATTTGTTTTTCAAAGAGGTTGTAAGACTTCATGGCAATGATGTGGACCAAGGAGGGGATACAAGCTTACAAGACAAAGCCATAGAGGAAGAGGCATTGAAAGGAATTGGAGGACCCATGACAAGATCCAAGACTAAGAGAATGAAGCAAGCTTTGGAAGGCTTAATAATGGAGCTCAAGGAGAAGAAGGATCAATGCACAATGGAGGCAACAACTAAATGGATCACATTCCTTCAAATTGAAAGTGAAATTGAGCCCACATGAAGACAAAACTTGAAGGCCAAAACCACATGATCCAAGATGCATTCAAGGGCTACAAGTGTCCAATTTTCGTGGGTATTTTTGGGGGAATTTTCTGAAGTTATTTTTGATGTCTTTTGGTGGGTTTTTAATGCTTTTGGGAGTTCCTAAGCTAGTATTAGGGAATTGTGGGAAATAAACATCATGCATGCATGCATGCATGATAATGGTGCATAATTAGTTCTTAGTGGGAAGTGTGGTAGAGGTTAATGTTTCAACCTCCACTAAGTCTATATATAGGAGAACTCTTGTATGGCCAAGGATGTTAAGTTTGAATGAAATCAGAGTTTTCTCTATTGTGAGAGCTTCCTTTGGTTCTTAGGCAAAGAACTAATCGTGATCTTATCAAGGCAACTTGTGGCGATCGAAACCCCCATGACTTATCACTCACCCTCTCATCTTTCTTGAGTGTGGCGTCAATATCCTTCCCTACATCTGAATTTCAAGGCGATCCATTCCAAGGTGCTTATCATTTGGTATCAGAGCCTTGGCTCCTTGATTTTCAGGTTTGCGTTTTGTTCTTCTTCATTTGTGTTCTTGTTCATCTTTGTTAATCTCTCATCCATAGTATTCCATTGGTGTTTTCCTTCTCCAACTCTATTTATCGCTTCTCTATTTGGGTCCTAAACTCAAAAAAAAAAAAAAAAAGGTGTTACTTGAGTCATTGTGTTTTTTGACTGAAGAAAAAAAAGGACAAAATGGAAATTCGAAAAAAAAACAAAAAAAAAAAGAAGGAAGATCGGCGAATTGAAAGGACCCAATATTTCTCTCATTGCTCTTGATCGTTGCTGAATTTCTTGTTCTAACCGTTTATTTCTCTAGTTCTACTCATATTCTCTTGTTGGTTTCTTGCTCACTAGATTGTCTACTTGTTGTCTTGAGAAAATCGTTGATAAGGTTCTTTTTTAAGGGCTTATAAAGGAAGCTGAGTGGATAAATTTGAGTGCAACCACGTGAGGCGAGTGGTGAGGTCTTTCTAACATTTCTTGTGTAATTTTCCTTGTCATCTTTTTTTTTTGTTGCAAGCATGAGTGGGGAAAACTCCCCTAGGCAAGATCCTAATAGGCTTCAAATGGAGGCGCTTACTCAACACTTTGAGAGAATGCTTCAAAGACAACTTGAAGGCTTACATGAAAGGATGGACCGACTTGAAGGAGGAAGAGTTTCCAACCATGGGGGAAATTCTAATCATGAAGAATCTCATCCGGGAAGTACCTATTCTATAGTTCTCCAAGAGAAAGAAGGAGGCGTGAAGGGGGACGAAGACACGAAAGAGGAGGTAGAAACCATCAACATGAAGACGATCTAAGAGGGGTGAAAGTCAAGGTACCTTCCTTCCAAGGGAGGAATGACCCCGACACATATCTTGAGTGGGAAATGAAAATAGAGCAAATCTTCTCATGCCACAATTACCCTGATGCAAAGAAAGTGAAGGTGGCTGCCCTTGAGTTCACCGATTATGCTTTAATTTGGTGGGATCAAATGCAAAAGGAGAGAAGAAGGTATGGAGAGCACCCTATCAACACTTGGGGTGAAATGAAGACTTTGATGAGAAGGAGATTTGTGCCTTCCCACTACCATAGGGAGTTGCACAACAAATTGCAAAGACTCATCCAAGGGAGTAGGAGTGTGGATGAGTATTACAAGGAGATGGAGGTGGCTTTGATTAGGGCCAATATTGAGGAGGAAAGAGAAGCAACTATGGCTCGATTTCTCCATGGCCTAAACCGAGATATTGGAGACATTGTAGAGCTACAACATTATGTGGAGCTTGACGACTTAGTTCATCAAGCAATGAAAGTGGAGCAACAATTAAAGAGAAAGGGCGTTATGAAAAGACCATCTTCTTCAAACTACTCTTCAAATTGGAAGGACAAGCCAAAGAAGGAGGGTTCCTCTTCTAATTCAAAGGAGGTAACAAGCGCTAAGAAGCCTTTTCCTACTACTACTTCTTCTACTTCTAAGAGCAGGGATATCAAGTGCTTCAAGTGTTTGGGAAAAGGACATATCGCATCCGAATGCCCGAATAAGAAGACTATGGTGGTTAGGGATAATGGGAGCATCTCTAGTGAAGAAACTTCTTCTCATTCTTCTTCTTCAAGCGATGAGGAACATGATGGAGCAGCCTATGCGCAAGATGGCGATCTCTTGGTGGTTAGAAGGTTATTAGGAAGTCAAGCCAAGGAGCATGAGGAGGACCAAAGAGAGAATATTTTTCATACTCGTTGCCTTATTCAAGGTAAAACATGCTCTATGATCATTGATGGTGGAAGTTGCACCAATGTGGCAAGCACTAGGTTGGTTACCAAACTCAACCTCAAGACTACACCGCATGCAAGACCATATAAACTCCAATGGCTAAGTAATAGTGGTGAATTGGTGGTGAATCAACAAGTGATGATTAATTTCTCCATTGGAAAATATGAAGATCAAGTTCTATGTGATATTGTACCTATGGAGGCAAGCCACATTCTTCTTGGAAGACCTTGGCAGTTTGATAGGCGAGCTCACCATGATGGATTCTCCAACAAGTTCTCATTTCTTCACAATTCCCACAAAGTCACACTTGTATCATTATCACCTAGGGAGGTTTGTGCGGATCAAAAAAAAATGCGAGAGAAAAGAGAAAAAGAAGAGCGAGAGCTTAAGAAAAAGAAAGGAGAGAATGAGGAAAAGAAAAGAGAGAATGAGGAAAGAAAGAGAGAATGAGGAAAGAAAAGAAAAGAGAGAATGAGGAAAAGAAAAGAGAGAACGAGGAAAAGAAAGAGAGAAGAATAGAAAATTTGTTTGCAGAGGAAGTGAGGTGAAGAGAGCTTATTTGACAAGGCAACCTATATTTCTTCTTTTGTGCAAGGAAACTTGCTTGGAAACTAATACTAACTCCTTGCCCAGTGATGTTGTTGCTATTTTGCAGGACTTTGAGGATGTGTTTCCCCAGGAAGTACCTCACGGTTTGCCACCAATGAGGGGAATAGAACACCAAATGGACCTTATTCCTGGTGCTTCTCTTCCCAATAGGCCTGCCTATAGGAGCAACCCTCAAGAAACAAAGGAGATACAGAATCAAGTGGAGGAGTTATTACAAAAAGGATGGGTGAGAGAGAGCTTAAGTCCTTGTGCTGTACCAGTAATTTTGGTACCTAAAAAGGATGGATCATGGAGGATGTGCACGGACTGTAGAGCTATCAACAACATCACCATTCGGTATCGACATCCTATCCCTAGACTTGATGATTTACTTGATGAATTGCATGGTGCTTGCTTCTTTACTAAGATTGATTTGAAAAGTGGGTACCATCAAATTAGGATAAGGGAAGGGGATGAATGGAAAACTGCTTTCAAAACTAAATATGGATTGTATGAATGGTTGGTAATGCCTTTTGGGTTAACTAATGCGCCAAGCACTTTTATGAGGCTTATGAACCATGTTTTACGAGAATTCCTAGGAAAATTTGTGGTAGTATACTTTGATGATATTTTGGTATATTCCAAGAGTTTGGTTGAGCATGTAGCACATCTCAAATCTGTCTTGCATGTCCTTAGAAAGGAGAGACTATATGCTAACTTAGAAAAGTGTTCTTTTTGCACTGATCATGTGGTTTTTCTTGGATTTGTCATAAGTTCTAAAGGAGTGCAGGTTGATGAAGAGAAGGTTAAGGCCATTAGAGATTGGCCAACCCCCAAAACTGTGAGTGAGGTTAGGAGCTTCCATGGGTTGGCAAGTTTCTATAGAAGGTTTGTGAAGGATTTTAGCACACTGGCAGCACCCCTAAATGAAATTGTCAAGAAAAATATGAGTTTTAAGTGGGGAGAGAATCAAGAAAATGCACTTAAGGACAAACTCACACATGCACCCATTCTTGCTTTGCCTGATTTTTCCAAATCATTTGAAATTGAATGTGATGCATCTCATGTGGGTATTGGGGCTGTTTTACTTCATAATGGACATCCCATTGCATATTTTAGTGAGAAGATAGGTGGCGCCACTCTCAACTATTTCACTTATGATATAGAATTGTATGCACTTGTTAGAGCTTTGCAAACATGGCAGCACTATCTTTTGCCTAAAGAATTTGTTATTTATAGTGATCATGAATCTTTGAAGTATTTGAAAGGGCAGGGGAAGCTCAACAAAAGGCATGCCAAATGGGTTGAATTTCTTGAACAATTTCCGTATGTGATTAAGCATAAGCAAGGAAAGGTAAATGTTGTAGCAGATGCACTTTCACGAAGGTATAATTTGCTTGTTACACTTGAAACTAAATTACTTGGCTTTGAACATATCAAAGAGTTGTATGAACATGATAGTGACTTCTCTGAATTATATGCTACGTGTGAAAAGAAATCACAAAATGGGTTTGTTAGGCATGATAATTACTTGTTTAAGAACAATAGACTTTGTGTGCCTAGAGGATCCATGCGTGAATTGCTAGTTAGGGAAGCACATGAGGGGGGTCTAATGGGACACTTTGGGGTTCAAAAGACCTTAGAAATGTTGCATGAACATTTTCATTGGCCACACTTAAGGCATGATGTGCAAAAATTTTGTGAAAAGTGCATTGTGTGCAGAAAAGCAAAATCTAAGGTATCGAAACCCCCATGACTTATCACTCACCCTCTCATCTTTCTTGAGTGTGGCGTCAATATCCTTCCCTACATCTGAATTTCAAGGCGATCCATTCCAAGGTGCTTATCACATTCAGTACAACATCCGTAAGTTTATTATTGAAACTATTCTAATTAAAGCAAGCATCTTGATGATGAGTAAGATAAACCTAAATTACATGAAAACTAGATTTCAGATCAGATAAATAATAAACTATACTATCTTTCATGTTTCAACCAAAGATAAGGAGCTCTAAAATAACAAAATAACTATATCATGTTATATATCAAAATACTAACTTAACCATGTAATATAGCATATAGGTACTGTTTAATAAATTATACCAAAAGATGAGTAGTCCAGCCTGAAATGAGCAGAAACAGTAGTATAAAATTGATCACAAACAATTAATGGAGTTGTTATCTTGTGGCAGACCAAGCTTGTAGCTGCCACCAGTTAGAGGTAGGTCAAGCTCGTAACCTGGAGTTGGGGGTCGACCAAGTTCATGACAGGCCCAATCTACTGGTCGCGGCTCAGGATTGGCCAAGCTCGCGGCCAACAGCTGTCGGCTGCCCAAGCTGTGACTGAGCAAGCTGTCGGCTGGCCAAGTCGCTTGCAGGGTTTTGTCAACCTACCTCGTTGCCAAGCACGACCAACAACTAGGGCCACCCAACCTGTGCCGGCCAAACTGCTAACCACAAAGGGAAGAGGGAGAGAAGGAAAGATTACCGGAGATGTTGCTGGAGTTGCATGGTCACCAGAGCCACTGGAATGGGGGGGGGGGGGGACACGCGTAAGAAAAATTAGGGTTGTCCCTTAATTTTTCAATCAGAATTACCGACGAAATCTATTTCCGTTGATAATCCCCGATAGAAACAAACTATCATCGGCAAACTCACATTCCCGACGAAACACTAATTCTGTTGGGAGATATCGATGGAACCGTAATTCTGTCGGAACCCCCATTCTCGCCTTCCCGATAGAACCCTAATTGCATCGATAAATACTGATGGAAACACAATTTCGTCTGTAGCTCTGGGAAATTAGGGTTCATGTTCTCACCTTACCAACGAAAATCATATTCCGTCGGGGATTACCGATGGAATATGATTCTATAGGTGATTCTGTCACTATTTTGATTTTTTTTTGTAGTGACCTAAACCACTGCCTTAGCCTGAGGTTGTGTGGTTGATGCACGGCTCCCGCCTAGGCGGCGCCTAGACTGCCGCCTCGACTACCATTTAGTACACTGCTTAGAGCACAAAGATAGAAATTGAATGATCTCGGTACAAATTCCTAGTGTTGTCATACAACACATATTAAAGAACTAGAAACAGAATTAGAGGATCTTGCTTCTAATGAGTACCTGTATGTAGGATCGAAGAATGCACTAGACAAAGTGAATAGCGCGAATCACTTTTTTGGAAAACTTGAGAGATACACAGCAGAAGTTAAAGTAGCGAAAGAAAAGAAAACAATGCTAACAGTTTTCTTTTTACTTGGTTTAAAACCTTTGACAACTCCTACTCCAAGCCCCGCACTCACTCATTGAGTGCATTCATTGGGAATTCACTATCTATCTGAATGAGTACAAGTGTATGAAATTGAAAGTATAATAGAAAAATCAATATACCGATAACCTTGAAATAGAATTTTGAGCGTTGTCGTCGGAGCAACTTTCAAAATAGCACACAAGCACGGAAGTCATAAAGAATTAATGTCTAGTGATGTTGGTTAAAGCTGCTTATAAAGGACTTTCTAGGCACCTTCTCCACCTCCGAGTGCCCTATCTTGTTGATGTGGCGACACCTCGGCGAAACTTGATCCGTCAAGTTTTATCTTAATCCAGACACCTAGACCACCTTCGGCTGCCTAGACGGTGACGTGCCCCGACCAATCAATGCTTGCCAAGGTAGCTGCTCGAGCTCCTGGGTTCGGATGACTCTAGGCACCGGACCATCTCCATGCGCCGGACATCTAAGCGGCAAGACCTCCTTTCGGACTCTTGGAACCCTTTTTCCAACCATATTCTACACCACAGAGTTAGAAAAACATGCAAATATAGAATATAGAGATTGTTACTATCTGGTTCTGACTTTGAATTTTGTTGAAATCCTAGGTTGAATCGATGTCTACTGTTCCTTCAATGTGAGCCCATCCTTACCTATCCTTTCAAGAGAGTTTATCACTTGCCAAATATCCGATCCTCTAGACATATTTGGACTTTTGCTAGTCCTGCTTAGTATTTGATCAACTTGATCAACTAAGACTTTCCTGCAACACCAAATTAACACAATAGGAATAAAGCAGAGTTAGTAGGGCCCCACATTCTTGGAGTTCACACCTCTAAGATTTCTTATTACCTAGGGTTACCTCCCCTGGGGTTTTCCACTACCTAGCTTAGTAAGAATTTTACTACTTAGCTTCACTCATTAGTGCCTAGCTTCACTCACTAGGATATTAACAACCTAGCTTCACTCACTATGACTTTCACAATTTAGCTTCACTCACTGGAGTTTAGCTTCACTTACTAAGACTTTCACAACTTAGGTTACCACCCCTGGAGTTCATTCCTCCAAACTTCTCAACTACCTAACCTTCAATTAGGACTTCCCTTGCTAGTCAGCAAGTCCTGACTAGACTTCTCTCACATCCAAATATCAAGTCTTGTTTGGATCAACTCTTGATCAATAGTGACTAGACTTAGGTTTATTTTCAAATATCAAAACCCTAGAAGTTGATTGTTATTATTTGGTACACCAACACTGTATTGGAGGCAAAGAAGTAGAGTATCTTAGCTTAAGGATGGAGATCGTAATGCATGGTATTTCCATTCCCAAGCCTCCCATTGTAATAGTCAGAATACCATTACTGGCTTGGTTTTGAGCCATAGTGATTGGTGCACTAAGGATAGAGGGATATCAAAGATTGTGATGGATTATTTCAAGACTCTTTTCTCATTTGTCAACCCTCTGAAGGAGATATTAGACGCGTTATTGAAACAGTTACCCTAAAAGTGGGCAATCAAATGAACCAGATTCTGTATGCTCCTTTTATAGAAGCAGAGATTAGATGAGCTCTTTTTTATATGCACCCTGATAAAGCCCCTGGCCTGGATGGATTGTCTACATTATTCTCCCAAAAGTACTAGAATGTTGTTGGTCAAGATGTTTCAAAGGCAGTGCTCTGGGTACTTAATGAGGGTGCATGCATAGAGGCTTGGAATGAGACCCTTGTCAATCTTATATCAAAAATAAAAGATCTGTTATTCATGAAAGTTTTAGGCCGATTAGCCTTTGCAATGTCCGCTACAAAATTATATCTCAATCCCTCACCAATCGACTCTAGACTATTCTCTCAAGACTTATTGAGAATTCCTAGAGTAGTTTTATCCCAGGACATCTAATTACTGATAACATCATCGTGGGATTTGAGATTTTACACTGGATAAGGAGCAGGAAGTCTGGTTGTAGTGGTTATGTCACCCTAAAACTGGATATGTGTAAGGCATATGATTAGGTCAAATGGGATTTCCTAAAGCAAATGATGTCATGTTTGGGTTTTGATAGATATTGGATTGAGGCAATGAAATGTGTTACTTCGGTTTCGTACTCTTTTTTAGTCAACCAAGATGTGGTTGACCCTATTAAACCCAGTAGAGGGCTACGCCAAGGTGATCTACTCTCTCTATATTTGTTTGTATTGCCTTTCTACTATTTTGGAGGCGCATGAAGGCGGATTATTCAGGGGTGCTAAGATTGTGACTTCATGTCCATCAGTGTCTCACCTATTCTCTACAGATAATAGTCTAATGTTTCTAGAGCGACAATGGAGGAAGGAGCATGGTTCAAGGAATGCCTCTCACTATATGAGAGAGCATCCGAGCAACTGATTAATTATGATAAGTCAACACTATCTTTCAATCCTATTTCTAGCCCAACTCTTATGGACACGATTAAGTCTATTTTGACTATTCCTGAAGTACAACAACACAATCTCTATTTGAGCTACCTATGGTGTCATTGAGAAATAAAAGCCTTCAGTTTAAATATCTGGTTGAAAAAGTGGTGAAACGATCCAGGGATGGACTCATAAGTGGTTCTCATTGGGAGGAAAAGGAGGTGTTGATCAAATCTGTCCTACAAACAATCCCCACATTTGTGATGTCATGCTTCAAACTGCCCTACTCTAGTGTGTGAGGATATTAAAAAAGAATGCGTGAACATCTGATGTTGACTAGATAAGGGCGAGTGGAAAATGAACTAGATATCTTAGAATTTTCTATGTCAACCATGTTGGGGCAATTGGCCCAAGGATGATTGGGAAGATCATGGTTTTGATATGTGCGTCAACATGGTTTAAGGTTAGGGTGTTATCTTTGTATTTGATATGTGATTGAGTTGCAGGATTTGGAAAATCACACATGGAGGACTTATCCGAGGGACGAGAGCCGAGGGAAGAGGACTCTAAGGGCAAGCCTGGAAGTGGACTTCAAAGGGCACACGTGAAGCATGGCATGGAGGCAAGCCAAGGGAAGGCTTGTGTGCGCATCCGAGGGGCGATAGCTAGTGGAAGAAGACTTCAAAGGACAAGCCAAGGGAGAGTACTTGAAGGCACGCGTGAAGGAGGCTAATGGAGGGTCTTCGTTATGAGGAAGAGAGATTGTATAGGCTGGGCAGTCGACTGGTAGAAAGGCAGTCGACTGCCAGCATATTCTCAAACTCACGGAATGTTTGACGCCCTGGGGCAGTCGACTAATACTCCCGAAAACTAGCCGTTGGGTTAGCCGTTGGCTAGCAATTAAGGCTAGACCAATCGACTGCCCCAGGGGCAGTTGACTACTGTCGGGCTGGACAACTTGTGGAGTTGTCGTTTACTTTTATTTAAAAGGGTGACTTTTGGGCACGAGGTAGGTACGGTCCTTGAGTTTACCAAAGTGTTGTTCGTGCCAAAAGTGATCGGTTCTTCCTCTCGATTTCTATTCCATCTTGTAAAGAGGAATAAGACAACCTTGTATAGGTTTTCTCTACCTTAACGGAGGCTATTCATAGTGGAGAGTGTGCTTGTGCGTGGATACTTGGATTAGTCAACTTTCAGAGTGGATACCAAGTAAATTCTCTGAGTTAGCATTGGATTTCTTGTTTTTCATTATATTCTTTGTAATGTGCTAACCATCTTATAGAGAAAGTTTGAGAAAAAGTGCTATTCACCCCCCCCCCCTGCTCTAGCAAGCGCCACGATCTAACAAGTGGTATCAGAGCCGGTTCGCTTCTGGAGAACACACCGTCGACCGGAGTAACAAGAAATGACGTTTCAAGAGGGCTATTGCACCGCAAGGCCACCGTTCTTCGACGGAAACGACTTCGCCTATTGGAAATTTAGGATGGAGTACTACTTAATGAATGATATTGAAAATTGGATGAGTGCTCGATGCGCCCGTCAATGAACAAGGAGAGCCACTACCGATGAGGAATTGAACCAAGGAAGTGATGAGGAAGGCGCAAGCCAATGCGAAGGCCACTACAACGCTTCAATGCGGGATATCAAAGGAACAACTAAACAAGGTGGGGCCTTTCAAGAGCGCCAAGGAGCTTTGGGACAAGCTCGTCGAAATCAACGAAGGGTCCAACGAGTCAAGAAGGGCAAAGAAGGATCTCTTGGTTGTCCAACTACAATCGCTCAAAATGAAGGCCAACGAGACGGTAAGCCAACTACATGGGAGAGTCAAAGAAATCATAAACGAGCTCCATGTAATTGGAGAGAAGATTGAGATCCGAGATCTCGTGAGGCATGTTTTACAATCATTACCTAGGACTACATTGTGGGCATCAACAGTTGATGCCTACAAAGTATCTAGGGATATTTCTATGGTAAAGTTAGATTATTTGTTTTGTGAATTTGAGTTACATGAGCAAGCTAACATTTCCTCTAAAGAAAAAGGTGTAGCATTGATAATAGAAAAGGAAAAGAAAAAGAAGAAGGAAAAATGCGTAGAGCCTTTAAAAGGTTGTATATTCATCATCATCCGACTCAGAGGAGTCAAGCACTTCAATGGATAGCGACCAAGAGGCTTTCATGGTAAGAAAAATGCGTAGAGTCTTTAAAAGTTTTTCTAACAAATCTTATGGTAGGAAAGGGTCAAGAAGCAAGACAAAGGGAAGGACATAATTTGCTACAATTGCCACCAAGAGGGACACATGAAGAATAAGTGCCCACAACTCAAGAAAAGGGAAGAAAAGAAGGAGGAGAAGAAGAAAGGTGACAAGAGGAAGTCAAAAGAAAATGGGAAGATGCCACAAACCTCAAAGGTACTTGGGATGATCCACCTTCATTGGAGGAAGAAGGAGATCACGTGTCACACTTCGCACTAATGGGAGTGGACAATTGGGAGTCATCCGATGATGAGAGGAGCTCTAGTAGTGAAGATGAAAGTGAAGGTTCATCATCCGAATCCGAGGCTTCAGTAAGTGAGGTATATAGCTTATCCTCCTCTACTCTTATCAATATTATTACTAGTACAAATGTTGATTTGGCTAAGGCTAGGAGGAAAGTTAAGGAATTGAAGAATGAAGTTTGCATGCTTAAATTAAAATCAACGAAACTTAAGGATAATTTGCATGTTCCCTCTATTGTTTCAAATAATGCATGTTTTGGAAAAGAAAATAGGGAAATTTCAAGTTGGCTCTAGCAACCTTGATATGATAATAAATAGCCAAAGAACCGTATATAACAAAGCCGGGATAGGTTATAGGCCAAAAACCAAGGAGGTAGCTTTTGTTTCACTTATGGGTAGAAAGGGTGCCTCTAGGAGACAAGGGGTTAAGGGAAATGCAAAGAAGGCTTGGGTACCAAAGAAGTGTTTTTGTGGAACTAACATTTGGGTACCAAAAGTTTGTGTTTTCCGTGTTGCTAAGGTGAAGGATGCCTCAAAAATGTTGATAGTGGATAGCGGGTGTTCAAGGCACATGACCGGAGATGTAAGTAAGTTCACCACTATTAGCTATCTAAGAGAAGGCACCGTATCTTTCGGAAATAGTGGGAAACTCAAAATAATTGGTAGGGGCACCATTGAGGTATCTCCTACAATCACTATCCACAAAGTTCTTTTAATTAAGGGAATGAAGTTTAATTTACTTAGTGTAAGTCAACTTTGTGATGCGCGATATAGGGTTGAGTTTCATGCTAGAAAGTGTTTAATTAACCAAAATGGATCCGAGAGTATTATGCTAGAAGGATATAGAGAGGCTAATCTTTAATATCTTAATCTTGCTTATAGTTCTAACAATTTGCCTAAGTGTCTCATATCTAAAGAAGAAGAAGGATGGTTGTGGCACCGACGACTTGAGCACATCAACATGAAGAATATTTGCAAGAGTTGCCAAGAAAGAATTGGTGAAGGGGCTTCCCATGATCAAGTACGAAAAGACCAAGATGTGTGATGCATGCCAAGAGGGTAAGCAAACAAAATCATCACACAAAGGTAAAACCTTAACTAGTACTACTTTACCTTTAGAATTATTGCACATGGATCTATTTGTTTGTCATAGCACTCCCTCACTAGTAGGGAGTAAATATTTTTTGGTTATTGTAGATGATTTTTCTAGATTTACTTAGGTATTTTTCATGAAACATAAGGATGATACTTTAGAAATCTTCATAGGTTTTAGTAAGAGGGTTGAAAATGAGAAACACCTCAAGATCAACCGAATTAGGAGTGACCATGGTGGGGAGTTTGAAAATTCAAACTTTTCACAATTTTGTTTAGAAAATTGGTACAAGCATGATTTTTCATGCCCAAGGACCCCCTCAACAAAATGGTGTGGTAGAAAGGAGAAATAGAGCCTTACAAGAAGCCGCTAGGACTATGCATAATGCATATTCTCTTCCTAGCTATTTTTGGGCCGAAACGGTAAATACTGCATGTTACATCCAAATCCGGGTCTTAATCCATAGGTTTTTAGGAAAACCCCCATTTGAGTTGTGGAATGAGAGAACTCCACAAGTTCACTATTTTAGGGTTTTTGGGTGTAAGGTTTACATTTTAAACACCAAGGATGATTTGATGAAGTTTGAGTCTAAAGCGGATGAGGGAATCTTAGTTGGATATTCATCCACTAGTATGGGATATAGGGTATATAACAAAAGAACCAAGGTAATTGAGGAGTCTTCAAATGTGGATTTTGATGAGACCACTAGTACCTACCCTAGGAAATCATCTATTGATAAGGACATAGAGGAAAGCCAACCGCTTGCCCAAGAAGTTCAAGACTTACATTTGGTGAGCAATGATCAAGGGGGAGGGAGAAGTGCACTAGAGGATAAGCATCATGTAACCAATTAACCCATAACCTCTAGGCCCTTAAGGCATCATTAAGACCATCCCATTGACCAAATAGTGGGTGATGTCACTCAAGAGGTGAGGACTAGGTCTTACTTTAGGGAACAAAGTAGTCAAATTGCCTTGATTTCTCAATTAGAACCGAAATCTATTGATGAGGCATTAGGTGATGTAGATTGGGTCCTAGCTATGCAAGAGGAGTTGAATCAATTTGAAAGGAGTGAAGTATGGGAGTTAGTTCCTAGGCTCAATGATTGTACCATTGTCACCACTAGGTGGGTCTTTAGGAAGAAGCTAGATGATCAAGGGATGATAACTAGAAACAAAGCTAGGTTGGTAGCTAGGGTGTTTAATCAAGTAGAGGGCCTTGACTATGATGAGACATATGCCCCTGTAGCTAGACTAGAGTCCATTAGAATATTATTAGAATATACCGCTAACATGGGTTTCACACTTCACCAAATGGATGTAAAGTCGGTATTCCTTAATGGGGTCATTAAGGAAGAGGTATATGTAGAGCAACCACCCGGGTTCGAAAACCCAAATTACCCTAGGCATGTCTATAAATTAAGAAAAGCCTTGTATGGATTGAAACAAGCTCCCCGGGCTTGGTATGAAAGGCTTTCATCATTCTTAGTATCCATGGGTTTTAGGAGAGGTACAATTGACCCAAGTCTTTTCCTAAAATCTAAGGATAAGGACATCTTTGTGGCCCAAGTATATGTAGATAATATTATTTTTGGGTCCACAAATAGTGAACTTCTCCATGAGTTCACTAAATGCATGGAAAATGAATTTGAGATGAGTCTTATGAGAGAGTTAACCTTCTTTTTAGGGTCACAAGTTAAACAAACAAATGAAGGGACTCATGTATCTCAAACTAAATAAGTTAGGAAAATCATTAAGAAATTTGGTCTAGAAAATGCTAAGGTAGCGTCTACCCCTATAGGAACAAATGTCAAAATGGATAGTGATTTTGAAGGAAAAATGGTAGATTCAAAACAATATAGGAGCATGATTGGTAGTTTATTGTACCTAACCGCTAGTAGACCCGATATATTATTTGCGGTAGGTATGTGTGCAAGCTACCAATCATGTGCCAAAGAGTCTAATCTAGTGGTAGTCAAGAGAATCTTAAGATACATTAAAGGTATTCTTAATGTCGGGCTTTGGTATCTTATAACTCCAAATGTTGAACTTTTTGGATACACCGATTCGGACTATGCGGGTTGTATGCTAGATAGGAAGAGTAGTAGTGGAGGATGTCAATTTATTGGGTCATCTTTGGTTAGTTGGAGTAGTAGAAAACAACCATGTGTTGCCCTATCAACAACGGAGGCCGAATATGTGACAATGGGTGGTTGTGTGCCCCAACTACTTTGGATCATGCATATCTTAGAGGATTATGAGTTACATTACTCCAAGGTCAAGGTCTTGTGCGATAATGTAAGTACAATTAATTTGACTAAAAATTCGGTTCACCATTCTAGAACAAAACACATTGAAGTGAAGCATCACTTCATTAGGGATCATGTGGCAAGGGGTGACATAGTGATGCGAACCCAAAGAGAATAAGTCTCAAGAACACACAACAAATGGAGGAAAGAGGGAAAGATAGTCTAAATCGAAAAGATGGAGAATGAAAAGAAGAAACCTCGACCCAATGCTTAAGGAAGCACGAACCTTGGTATAGAAGAAGAAGAAGATAGACGCCGATGGAGGTTGATAAGTCTTGAACGCCACAAGGGGATGCCTTGATAAGTTCTAGTTCAATGAAGAACCAACAAGTGAGAGCCTCACCATGTAGTAGATTGAATAAGCCAAAAGTTACATGTTGTGGCCGCCACCCCATATATTTATAGCTATAGGGTGACCTAAAAACCCTAAGAGGCCAAAAGGAAGCCTATTTAGTAGAGGCCTATATAGACTACATAGGCCTATTGAGCTCTTGGCACCATTACAACCCAAATAAAGCTAGAAATTGGGTCTAAATTGATCCCACAAAATTAACATATCCTTCTTACATAGACAAGAGACTAAGGATACTAGTTAAGCTCATCTAAGGCTTGAATTAGGTTGACTAAGCCGTAAGACTTGCTCTTAGTCAAACCTTCTTCAATGGTCGCTTTGGCTTTCACATCTTCAATTAGCACATAAAGTGCTTCTTTCATCTTTTTAGCCTTAGCCCTTGTAATTGGGCCCCCTTTGATGCATAATGGATCATCAACATCTTCTAAAGTGGGTTGAGCATGATCCATATCGTTAGCTTGTTGGGCAACTTGTTCACGTCCTTTGTCTCCATCACATAGATTTGCACTATGTTGAGTCAAAGTCAAACCTTGCCGATATATTTACCAAGCCTTTTCCCAAAGCGAAGTTGACATTCTTAAGAAAGGGCCTTGGTGTGTGTTTTGTAGAAGTATAGGATGGACCTTGGGGTAATACAATAGGAAGGTGGTGCTTGATCTATTAGGATGATAGAAATGATTCACTTGTGCTTATGGAATAGTGTTGGGTCATTAGATGTATCAAATTATAAAGAATAGACCAACCATGGGGAAAGCAAGTGTTTAATTAATAGACATCTTGCCCAAAGATCATGGTTGGATATTTTAAACATTTGAAAACCATTCTGTGGTTTATATGTTTTGCTATAAGCTTGGAACATATATGATTGCAAAACTAGGTTGAAACTTTGATACAAAGTTATTGTTTTTCAAGAAATTCAAACTTTAGTCAAAAAGTCAAGCATGTTTGAATTTTTCATGAACTGATATTTTTCCTTGTTAGAGTATATCATACAAAACATGCTTGCAAATTTTCAAAATTTTTTGAATCTTCTGGAATTTTTGGGGAGTTTCTGAAATTCAAGTCAGAAGCAGAAAAATCCGTTTGACAGAGTATCAGTCGACTGCCCTTTGTCGCAGTCAACTGATACTCCTGGGTACAGAATATTGATGGTTTTTCAGAAATCCAAAATTCTCTCATTTGATACCATGGCTGAGTATTGCTTAGGACAATCATTTTGATGGTGTTAAAGGGGGAGAATGGGTGGTTTAAGTTAGGGTTGTAACTTAACTTTGTTTTAATTTTGGTTTATGAAAATTGAAAATGAAGAAGGCATAGGTTAAGAGGGGAGGTTATCTCTTGTTTTCTTGCTATGTCTTGCTTTTCAATTGCTGTTATTTGTTGTTGTTTTATCCCTAACTTAAACATGTTGCCACACAACAAAAAGGGAGAGATTGTTGGGGCAATCGACCCAAGGATGATCGGGAAGATCATGGTTTTGATGTGTGTGTCAACATTGTTTAAGGTTAGGGTGTTATCTTGTTATCTTGATGTGTGATTGAGTTGCAGGACTTGGAAAATCACACATGGAGGACTTATCCGAGGGACGAGAGCCGAGGGAAGAGGACTCCAAGGGCAAGCCGGGAAGTGGACTTCAAAGGGCACACGTGAAGGGCGGCATGGAGGCAAGCCAAGGGAGGCTTGTGTGGGCATCCGAGGGACGATAGCCGGTGGAAGAAGATTTCAAGGGGCAAGCCATGGGAGTGTACTTGAAGACACGCGTGAAGGAGGGACAAGGAGGGTCTTCGGAGTTAGGAAAAGAGATTGTATAGGCTGGGCAGTCAACTGGTAGAAAGTCAGTCGACTGCCAGCCTCAAACTCACAGAATGTTTGAGACCCTGGACCAGTCGATTGCCCCAGTCGACTGATACTCCCGAAAACTAGCCGTTGGGTTAGCCGTTGGCTAGTAATTAAGAATAGACCAGTCGGGCTGGACAACTCGTGGAGTTGTCGTTTACTTTTATTTAAAAGGGTGACTTTTGGGCACGAGGAAGGTACGATCCTTGAGTGTACTAAAGTGTTGTTCGCGCCAAAAGTGATTAGTTCTTCCTCTCGATTTCTATTCCATCTTGTAAAGAGGAATAAGGAAACCTTGTAAAGGTTTTCCCCACCTTGAAGGAGGCTTTTCATAGTGGAGAGTGTGCTTGTGCGTGGATTCTTGGATTAGTCACCTTTCAGTGTGAATACCAAGTAAATTCACTGAGTTAGCATTGGATTTCTTGTTTTTTATTATATTCTTTGTATTGTGCTAACCATCTTGTAGAGAAAGTTCGAGAAAAAGTGTTATTCACTCCCCCTCTAGCAAGCGCCACGATCTAACAAGCCAAAGGGTAGGGGAGGCTTGGGTTTCAAAATAATTCAGTAAATTCAATCAGGTCTTGTTAGCCAAATAGTTTTGCTACCTCATCCACTACCTAGATTCGTTAACTACTCGAGTGCTCAAGGACAGATTCTTCAGACATGGGTCGGTGCTAGAGTAAAGGAATTCTGGTGCATGGGTTGTTATGGTGAGTTGGGGATGGAAAATCTATTAAAATATTTGTGGAGAACTGTATTCCTACCATCTAGTCAAAATCGATAGGTCGATGGTTCCTTGAGAAAATGAGGATACTGTGAGTGCTCTAAAGGTCCCAAACTCGGAAGCAGGAGTATGTGATTTGCTTTTCAATGCCAAGGGAGTATGTGATTTGCCTTTGGATGCCAAAGGCCAAGTATATGGTGTGTATTGGGTGTCGTCTCTAACATGGGTTGTTTTCCCTCCAAAGCACCAGTCTAACGTGGGTTGTCGTCTCTAACGTGGGTTGCTCAAAAGGCCTATGTAGTCTACATAGGCCTCTACTAAATGGGCTTCCTTTTGGCCTTTTATGGTTTTTAGGTCACCCTATAGCTATAAATTATGGGGGTGGCGGCCACAACATGTAACTTTTGGCTTATTCAATCTACTACATGGTGAGGCTCTACTAAATGGGCCTATGTAGTCAATATAGGCCAAGAGCTCAATAGGCCTACGTAGTCTATATAGGCCTCTACTAAATGGGCTTCCTTTTGGCCTTTTAGGGTTTTTAGGTCACCCTATAGCTATAAATATAGGGGGTGGCGGCCACAACATGTAACTTTTGGCTTATTCAATCTACTACATGGTGAGGCTCTCACTTGTTGCTTCTTCATTGAACTAGAACTTATCAAGGCATCCCCTTGTGGCGTTCAAGACTTATCAACCTCCATCCCAAGGTTGTGGCGTCTATCTTCTTCTTCTTCTATACCAAGGCATTGGGTCGAGGGTTCTTTCTTTCATTCTCCATCTTTTCGATGTAGACTATCTTTCACTCTTTCTTCCATTTGTTGTGTGTTCTTGAGACTTCTTCTCTTTGGGTTCGCATCATTTGGTATCAGAGCCTTAGTTTCTCTAATTCGATTTGGTTATCCTTTTCATTGTGTTCTTGAGTCTCTATCTTATTTTAGTTTCTTTTCTATTGCTTAGCAAGTCTTACTTGCTTTGTTGCTCAAAAAAAAATAAAAAGAGGAGGAAAAAAAAATTCGGCCAAAAAAAACAAAGAAAGGAAGGAAGGAAGAAAGACAGAAAAAAAAAGAAGAGAAAAGCCGAAAAAAAAAAGAAAGAGCAAAAGAGGCTGAAAAAAAAGGAAGTAGGGACATTGTTTGCAAATTTATTTTTCTTATTACCTTTAAAGTTTGCCTAGATTTAATTTTGGCAGCCTAGATTAAGTTCTGGCAACTTTCATTTCAGATTTTATTTCAAGTATTCTCATTTCATTTCACGTTAGCCTAGATTCAGTTCTGGCAACCTAGATTAAGTTCTGGCAACTTTCCTTTCAGCTCTTATTTTAAGTACTTTCATTTCCTTTAGTTGCCTAGATTCAATTCTGGAAGCCTAGATTAAGTTTTTGCAACTTTCCTTTCAGTTCATTAATTCACGTTTTGCTATCTTTCATTTCCGCATTATCCTCAATTTTGCCTAGATTCGATTCTAGCAAATTTCCTTTCTGCAATTTGCACTTTTTGTCTTTAATTCCTATCTTTTATCCTAACAGCATTGGGAATTTGATAGTCCACGAATGCAAGTGGCAGACAAGTGGAGAAGAAGCAAGAGCTAGAGAATCTCTTGATCAATGTGCTTTGAGACAACACTTGAAACGCATGGAAATTCGTTTTAGTCCGATTATGGACAGATTAGAGAAACAAGATGCTGTAATTGCAGGATTGCGTCATAGCCCAGTTGGTAGAGAACCTTCACGAATAGACTATATAACCGTGGTGACCATGATGATGATGATGATAGCGTATCTGAGGACATTTATGATAGAGCTTCAAGTGGCAAATCGGATCATGCTCGAGTTGGTGGTAGATGAGGAAGGATGAATGATCATGTGGATAGAAATTTGGGAAATATCAAGATGAGGATTTCTTCATTTCAAGGCAAAAGTGATCCTGAAGCCTATTTGGAGTGGGAAAAGAAAGTGGAATTCGTATTTGATTGTCACAACTATTCCGAAGAGAAGAAGAAAAAACAAAGAGAGACCCGTTGGTAGTTGGGAGGAGATGAAGACTATTATAAGAAAGAGATTCATTCCAACACATTACTATCGGGATTTGTATCAACGGTTACAAAGTCTCACACAAGGATCCAAGACTGTGGAGGAATACCACAAGGAGATGGAAATTGACATGATTCGGGCCAATGTGGAGGAGGACCGAGAAGCAACCGTGGCACGATTTTTACAAGGTTTAAATCAAGAAATTGAAAATATAGTGGAGTTGCAACATTATGTGGAGCTTGAAGACATGGTGCATATGTCAATGAATGTCGAAAGACAACTCAAAAAGAAGGGATCAAACAAGCATGGGGGGCAAAGTTCTCATTCGTCAACTTGGAAATCAAGTTGGAACAATAGAGATGAGAAAGTTGAATTAAAGAAAAAGCCCGATTTTTCAAAGAATAAGAATGCACGCTCTCCATTGGTCAAGGGAATGGAACCCCTCCAACCTTCAAGAAATAGAGATATTAAATGCTTTAAGTGCTTGGGAAGGGGACATATCGCTTCAGAATGCCCAAACAAAAGAATTATGATTTTGAAAGAAAATGGTGACATCGAGACTGAAAGTGAGTCCGAAGATGAAAGTGTCTTGCCCCCATTATTGGAAAGTGAAGAAAAGTATCCCGCTGAAGGTGAAGCCCTTGTCACTAGGCGTGCTCTAAATGTGCAAGTGAAAGAAGATAATGAAGAACAACGAGACAACATATTTCATACCCGTTGCCACATCAAAGACAAGGTATGTAGTATGATTATAGATGTGGGAAGTGATGTAGACCAAGGAGCTGTTCATCAAGACCGGGTTAAAACCGCAAGAGATCATTTGTCACTTCCTGAAGGGCCAATTACAAGACCTCAAGCAAAGTATTTCAAGGAAGCACTAAACGGGCTAATCCAAGAACAATGGCTTGGCTATGAGAAACAAGAAACCAAGTTAAGCCCAAGTACAAATCAAGGCTTAACCCATGTGATCGGTCTTATTCAAACATGACTCATCCCTTGCATGATGGTTGGAAAAGGGAAGGAGAAAAGAAGTATGAAAACTTGGGATTTTGGGGTTTCTAAGTTATTTAATTTCATGCATGCAAAAGTATGGAGACTTGGAGTTGTTTTTTTGGGTTTCTAAGTGTTTAAATGCTTGCATGCACCATGGGCACTTGTATTTGTTTGCATGCATGCATGCATGTAGGTACTTTAGTTGCTTGCTCCCATTATATAAGGGAGAGAATTCCGAATTTGTAAGCACTTGGTTTTGGTAAACATCCTAGTGAGGATTTTGTGATCTCTTGGTTCTTAAGGGAACTTCTGAACTTATCGAGTCTATCTCGTGGCGTTCAACAACCGAAACTTATCACCATCCTGGTGTGGCGTTTCCTTCTTTCGTAGTCTTTGTTCGTGCCAGTCTTGGTTGCGGGTAAAGGCTCAAAGTCTTGTCATCTTGTTCTTGGGGTTCTATCCATCTTTGTCTCGGGTTCTATCACGTCTGTTGGTGGGGTTCGTATCATCTGGTATCAGAGCTTCGTTTCAAAAGGCAAGTGTTCAATTTATCTTTTCTTGCTGTTTGATATAGTGAAACAAAAAATTAAAAAAAATCATGGGAAAAAAATAGTCAAAAGAAGAAGAAGTAGTTGATGGTGCAAGTCAAGTTTCTTTGAACCCTTGAAGTAGTTTCACCTTCCATTTCTTTGTATTCGTCATCTTGTGCTCTTTCATTTCTCTTAAAGTTTTTTCGCCATTTCTTAAAGTTTCAGTTGGATTACTCTGAATTGTCACATGATATTCTGATTTGCTCTCGAAGTTTGATTAAGAACTAAAGAGACACAATTGAGTGAAAAAAAAGAGAGAAGAGAGTGTGTGAGACCACTACTAGTGAGAGTCCCCAAATCTTGAGAACGCTAGAGGGAGTGTTTGTGAGGTTTCTTCTATTTTTTTTGCAAAAATATCCAACATTCCAGAGGATGATATAACTGAGAACGCTAGACAACTTCCAAATCTTCAATTGCGTATGATGAGGGCAGAATTGGAGTCAATACATGAGAGGCTGGATCGAGTTGAAGCGGAAACACCTAGGAGACATCAGCAAGGGTATCCTAATGTGCAACAGCAAAGACGTGCTCCAAGGGCTGAAATAGAAGAAGAGGAGTTGGAAGGATTTGGTGAGCAAAACTACAATCGGGGTTGGAATGGTAATAGAGAAGAAAGGAGAGGCTATAGAGATCGGACTGAGCATAAGGAGGATCGGATTGGTGGAAATAGAAGAGTTAATGACTTAGGAAGCGTAAAGCTGAAGATTCCATCCTTCCAAGGTAAAAATGATCCAGAAATTTATTTGGAGTGGGAAACCAGGATAGAGATGGTGTTTGATTGTCATAAATTTTCAGAACATAAGAAGGTTAAGTTAGCTGCCATTGAATTCACTGATTATGCTATTGTGTGGTGGGATCAAGTAGTTATGAACCGGCGACGAAATGGAGAGCGGCCTGTGTCCAATTGGGAGGAAATGAAGATGCTCATGAGTAAAAGATTTGTACCCAGTCATTACTATAGGAGTTTATATCAGAAGTTGCAAAGGTTATTCCTAGGCACCAAAAGTGTGGATGAGTATTTTAAGGAGATGGAGGTTTCCATGATACGAGCTAATGTGGATGAAGATCGAGAAGCCACAATGGCTAGGTTCTTGCATGGTTTAAATCCAGAAATTGCTGATATTGTTGAATTGCAACATTATGTTGAGTTGTCTGACATGGTACACCAAGCAGTAAAAGTAGAGGAACAATTAAAGAGGAAGAGGCTTACTAGAAGGGGACAGCCAGTGACTAGCAACAATACATGGAGGTCAGCCCCAAAACAAGAGGAACAGTTACAAAGCAAGCCAAAATTTGAACTCTTCAAGAAGCCCAAACCAACAACATCCACAACCCCAGGTACTAGCGAGTCCACTACTTACAAAACTCGTGATATCAAGTGTTTCAAATGTCAGGGGCATGGTCACATTGCTAGCCAATGTGTGAACAAAAGGGTGATGGTTACCAATGCCCAAGGGGAGCTTGAATCAGAAGATGAGGATGAAGTTGCTGAAGAAGTACAACAAACGGAGGACAGAGATGATGAGCAACATGCTGTTGTTGGAGACTTATTGGTGGCGAGACGAGTTCTAAGTTTACAAGCTAAGGAGTAAGACGGTAATCAACGGGAAAACTTATTTCATATTGTGAATGATAAGGTTTGCAGTGTTATTATTGATGGAGGAAGTTGCACCAATGTGACAAGCACTGAGTTAGTGGAGAAATTGTCGCTACCGTCCCTGAAACATCCATGTCCCTATCGACTACAGTGGTTGAACGATTGCGGGGAAATCAAAGGGACAAAGCAAGTCTTGGTATCAATTGCTGACGAGTTGTTATGTGATGTGGTTCTCATGCATGCATGTCATCTTTTGTTGGGAAGACCTGATGTGGACCAAGGAGGGGATACAAGCTTACAAGACAAAGCCATAGAGGAAGAGGCATTGAAAGGAATTGGAGGACCCATGACAAGATCCAAGACTAAGAGAATGAAGCAAGCTTTGGAAGGCTTAATAATGGAGCTCAAGGAGAAGAAGGATCAATGCACAATGGAGGCAACAACTAAATGGATCACATTCCTTCAAATTGAAAGTGAAATTGAGCCCACATGAAGACAAAACTTGAAGGCCCAAAACCACATGATCCAAGATGCATTCAAGGGCTACAAGTGTCCAATTTTCGTGGGTATTTTTGGGGGAATTTTCTGAAGTTATTTTTGATGTCTTTTGGTGGGTTTTTAATGCTTTTGGGAGTTCCTAAGCTAGTATTAGGGAATTGTGGGAAATAAACATCATGCATGCATGCATGCATGATAATGGTGCATAATTAGTGCTTAGTGGGAAATGTGGTAGAGGTTAATGTTTCAACCTCCACTAAGTCTATATATAGGAGAACTCTTGTATGACCAAGGCATGTTAAGTTTGAATGAAATCAGAGTTTTCTCTATTGTGAGAGCTTCCTTTGGTTCTTAGGCAAAGAACTAATCGTGATCTTATCAAGGCAACTTGTGGCGATCGAAACCCCCATGACTTATCACTCACCCTCTCATCTTTCTTGAGTGTGGCGTCAATATCCTTCCCTACATCTGAATTTCAAGGCGATCCATTCCAAGGTGCTTATCATTTGGTATCAGAGCCTTGGCTCCTTGATTTTCAGGTTTGCGTTTTGTTCTTCTTCATTTGTGTTCTTGTTCATCTTTGTTAATCTCTCATCCATAGTATTCCATTGGTGTTTTCATTCTCCAACTCTATTTATCGCTTCTCTATTTGGGTCCTAAACTCAAAAAAAAAAAAAAAAGAGTTGAAAAAAAAAGGTGTTACTTGAGTCATTGTGTTTTTTTGACTGAAGAAAAAAAAAAGGGACAAAAAGGAAATTCGAAAAAAAAAAAAAAAAAGAAGGAAGATCGGCGAATTGAAAGGACCCAATATTTCTCTCATTGCCCTTGATCGTTGCTGAATTTCTTGTTCTAACCGTTTATTTCTCTTGTTCTACTCATATTCTCTTGTTGGTTTCTTGCTCACTTGATTGTCTACTTGTTGTCTTGAGAAAATCGTTGATAAGGTTCTTTTCTTAAGGGCTTATAAAGGAAGCTGAGTGGATAAATTTGAGTGCAACCACGTGAGGCGAGTGGTGAGGTCTTTCTAACATTTCTTGTGTAATTTTCCTTGTCATCTTTTTTTTTTTTGTTGCAAGCATGAGTGGGGAAAACTCCCCTAGGCAAGATCCTAATAGGCTTCAAATGGAGGCGCTTACTCAACACTTTGAGAGAATGCTTCAAAGACAACTTGAAGGCTTACATGAAAGGATGGACCGACTTGAAGGAGGAAGAGTTTCCAACCATGGGGAAATTCTAATCATGAAGAATCTCATCCGGGAAGTGACCTATTCTATAGTTCTCCAAGAGAAAGAAGGAGGCGTGAAGGGGGACGAAGACACGAAAGAGGAGGTAGAAACCATCAACATGAAGACGATCTAAGAGGGGTGAAAGTCAAGGTACCTTCCTTCCAAGGGAGGAATGACCCCGACACATATCTTGAGTGGGAAATGAAAATAGAGCAAATCTTCTCATGCCACAATTACCCTGATGCAAAGAAAGTGAAGGTGGCTGCCCTTGAGTTCACCGATTATGCTTTAATTTGGTGGGATCAAATGCAAAAGGAGAGAAGAAGGTATGGAGAGCACCCTATCAACACTTGGGGTGAAATGAAGACTTTGATGAGAAGGAGATTTGTGCCTTCCCACTACCATAGGGAGTTGCACAACAAATTGCAAAGACTCATCCAAGGGAATAGGAGTGTGGATGAGTATTACAAGGAGATGGAGGTGGCTTTGATTAGGGCCAATATTGAGGAGGAAAGAGAAGCAACTATGGCTCGATTTCTCCATGGCCTAAACCGAGATATTGGAGACATTGTAGAGCTACAACATTATGTGGAGCTTGAAGACTTAGTTCATCAAGCAATGAAAGTGGAGCAACAATTAAAGAGAAAGGGCGTTATGAAAAGACCATCTTCTTCAAACTACTCTTCAAATTGGAAGGACAAGCCAAAGAAGGAGGGTTCCTCTTCTAATTCAAAGGAGGTAACAAGCGCTAAGAAGCCTTTTCCTACTACTACTTCTTCTACTTCTAAGAGCAGGGATATCAAGTGCTTCAAGTGTTTGGGAAAAGGACATATCGCATCCGAATGCCCGAATAAGAAGACTATGGTGGTTAGGGATAATGGGAGCATCTCTAGTGAAGAAACTTCTTCTCATTCTTCTTCTTCAAGCGATGAGGAACATGATGGAGCAGCCTATGCGCAAGATGGCGATCTCTTGGTGGTTAGAAGGTTATTAGGAAGTCAAGCCAAGGAGCATGAGGAGGACCAAAGAGAGAATATTTTTCATACTCGTTGCCTTATTCAAGGTAAAACATGCTCTATGATCATTGATGGTGGAAGTTGCACCAATGTGGCAAGCACTAGGTTGGTTACCAAACTCAACCTCCAGACTACACCGCATGCAAGACCATATAAACTCCAATGGCTAAGTAATAGTGGTGAATTGGTGGTGAATCAACAAGTGATGATTAATTTCTCCATTGGAAAATATGAAGATCAAGTTCTATGTGATATTGTACCTATGGAGGCAAGCCACATTCTTCTTGGAAGACCTTGGCAGTTTGATAGGCGAGCTCACCATGATGGATTCTCCAACAAGTTCTCATTTCTTCACAATTCCCACAAAGTCACACTTGTACCATTATCACCTAGGGAGGTTTGTGCGGATCAAAAAAAAATGCGAGAGAAAAGAGAAAAAGAAGAGCGAGAGCTTAAGAAAAAGAAAGGAGAGAATGAGGAAAAGAAAAGAGAGAATGAGGAAAAGAAAGAGAGAATGAGGAAAGAAAAGAAAAGAGAGAATGAGGAAAAGAAAAGAGAGAACGAGGAAAAGAAAGAGAGAAGAATAGAAAATTTGTTTGCAAGAGGAAGTGAGGTGAAGAGAGCTTATTTGACAAGGCAACCTATATTTCTTCTTTTGTGCAAGGAAACTTGCTTGGAAACTAATACTAACTCCTTGCCCAGTGATGTTGTTGCTATTTTGCAGGACTTTGAGGATGTGTTTCCCCAGGAAGTACCTCACGGTTTGCCACCAATGAGGGGAATAGAACACCAAATGGACCTTATTCCTGGTGCTTCTCTTCCCAATAGGCCTGCCTATAGGAGCAACCCTCAAGAAACAAAGGAGATACAGAATCAAGTGGAGGAGTTATTACAAAAAGGATGGGTGAGAGAGAGCTTAAGTCCTTGTGCTGTACCAGTAATTTTGGTACCTAAAAAGGATGGATCATGGAGGATGTGCACGGACTGTAGAGCTATCAACAACATCACAATTCGGTATCGACATCCTATCCCTAGACTTGATGATTTACTTGATGAATTGCATGGTGCTTGCTTCTTTACTAAGATTGATTTGAAAAGTGGGTACCATCAAATTAGGATAAGGGAAGGGGATGAATGGAAAACTGCTTTCAAAACTAAATATGGATTGTATGAATGGTTGGTAATGCCTTTTGGGTTAACTAATGCGCCAGGCACTTTTATGAGGCTTATGAACCATGTTTTACGAGAATTCCTAGGAAAATTTGTGGTAGTATACTTTGATGATATTTTGGTATATTCCAAGAGTTTGGTTGAGCATGTAGCACATCTCAAATCTGTCTTGCATGTCCTTAGAAAGGAGAAACTGTTTGCTAACTTAGAAAAGTGTTCTTTTTGCACTGATCATGTGGTTTTTCTTGGATTTGTCATAAGTTCTAAAGGAGTGCAGGTTGATGAAGAGAAGGTTAAGGCCATTAGAGATTGGCCAACCCCCAAAACTGTGAGTGAGGTTAGGAGCTTCCATGGGTTGGCAAGTTTCTATAGAAGGTTTGTGAAGGATTTTAGCACACTGGCAGCACCCCTAAATGAAATTGTCAAGAAAAATATGAGTTTTAAGTGGGGAGAGAATCAAGAAAATGCATTTCAAGCACTTAAGGACAAACTCACACATGCACCCATTCTTGCTTTGCCTGATTTTTCCAAATCATTTGAAATTGAATGTGATGCATCTCATGTGGGTATTGGGGCTGTTTTACTTCAAAATGGACATCCCATTGCATATTTTAGTGAGAAGATAGGTGGCGCCACTCTCAACTATTCCACTTATGATATAGAATTGTATGCACTTGTTAGAGCTTTGCAAACATGGCAGCACTATCTTTTGCCTAAAGAATTTGTTATTCATAGTGATCATGAATCTTTGAAGTATTTGAAAGGGCAGGGGAAGCTCAACAAAAGGCATGCCAAATGGGTTGAATTTCTTGAACAATTTCCGTATGTGATTAAGCATAAGCAAGGAAAGGTAAATGTTGTAGCAGATGCACTTTCACGAAGGTATAATTTGCTTGTTACACTTGAAACTAAATTACTTGGCTTTGAACATATCAGAGAGTTGTATGAACATGATAGTGACTTCTCTGAATTATATGCTGCGTGTGAAAAGAAATCACAAAATGGGTTTGTTAGGCATGATAATTACTTGTTTAAGAACAATAGACTTTGTGTGCCTAGAGGATCCATGCGTGAATTGCTAGTTAGGGAAGCACATGAGGGGGGTCTAATGGGACACTTTGGGGTTCAAAAGACCTTAGAAATGTTGCATGAACATTTTCATTGGCCACACTTAAGGCATGATGTGCAAAAATTTTGTGAAAAGTGCATTGTGTGCAGAAAAGCAAAATCTAAGGTATCACCTCATGGACTTTACACTCCTTTGCCTATTCCTGATTCCCCTTGGATTGACTTGTCTATGGATTTTGTTGTAGGGCTACCACGCACTCAAAAAGGTAAGGACTCCATTTTTGTGGTAGTTGATAGATTTTCTAAGATGGCACACTTCATACCTTGCCACAAAGTGGATGATGCAACTCATGTGGCAGATTTGTTTTTCAAAGAGGTTGTAAGACTTCATGGCATGCCTAGGAGCATTGTTTCAGATCGTGACACCAAATTCTTAAGTCATTTTTGGAGGACCTTATGGAACAAACTAGGAACAAAGCTTCTTTTCTCCACTACATGTCACCCTCAAACTGACGGCCAAACTGAGGTGGTAAATAGGACTCTTTCTACTCTTCTTAGAGCAATTATTAAGAAGAACATTAAGTCTTGGGAAGAATGTTTACCTCATGTTGAATTTGCTTATAATAGGGCTGTCCATTCTACTACTCAATTTTCCCCTTTTGAGATTGTTTATGGGTTCAATCCGCTAACACCTCTTGATTTGCTTCCTTTACCTAACACTTCTTCTTTAGTTCACAAGGATGGTCAAGCAAAGGCAGAATATGTGAAAAAGCTTCATGAGCAAGTTAAAGCTCAAATTGAGAAGAAAATGGAGCAATATGCGAAGAGAGCCAATAAAGGGAGAAAAAGAGTTGTCCTTGAACCCGGTGATTGGGTGTGGGTTCATATGAGAAAGGAAAGGTTTCCTGCCCAAAGGAAATCAAAGCTTCAACCAAGAGGAGATGGACCATTCCAAGTGTTGGAAAGAATTAATGACAATGCTTACAAAATTGACTTGCCCCGGTGAGTATGGTGTTAGTGCAACATTTAATGTGGCTGATTTACGTCCATTTGATGTAGGTGATAAAGATCTAAATTCGAGGACGAATTCACCTAAAGAAGGAGGGAATGATGTGGACCAAGGAGGGGATACAAGCTTACAAGACAAGGCCATAGAGGAAGAGGCATTGAAAGGAATTGGAGGACCCATGACAAGATCCAAGACTAAGAGAATGAAGCAAGCTTTGGAAGGCTTAATAATGGAGCTCAAGGAGAAGAAGGATCAATGCACAATGGAGGCAACAACTAAATGGATCACATTCCTTCAAATTGAAAGTGAAATTGAGCCCACATGAAGACAAAACTTGAAGGCCAAAACCACATGATCCAAGATGCATTCAAGGGCTACAAGTGTCCAATTTTCGTGGGTATTTTTGGGGGAATTTTCTGAAGTTATTTTTGATGTCTTTTGGTGGGTTTTTAATGCTTTTGGGAGTTCCTAAGCTAGTATTAGGGAATTGTGGGAAATAAACATCATGCATGCATGCATGCATGATAATGGTGCATAATTAGTGCTTAGTGGGAAGTGTGGTAGAGGTTAATGTTTCAACCTCCACTAAGTCTATATATAGGAGAACTCTTGTATGACCAAGGCATGTTAAGTTTGAATGAAATCAGAGTTTTCTCTATTGTGAGAGCTTCCTTTGGTTCTTAGGCAAAGAACTAATCGTGATCTTATCAAGGCAACTTGTGGCGATCGAAACCCCCATGACTTATCACTCACCCTCTCATCTTTCTTGAGTGTGGCGTCAATATCCTTCCCTACATCTGAATTTCAAGGCGATCCATTCCA
>JAGFNQ010004773.1:69406-105417 GCA_024364735.1 Boesenbergia rotunda | reverse complement strand
AAGAAGCCCATGGTGGCGGGACTAATGGGACATTTTGGAGTGAGAAAAACACTTGATGTTTTGTTGGAGCATTTCTTTTGGCCACATATGAAAGGAGATGTTGTAAAATTTTGTGAGAAGTGTATCACATGTAGGCAAGCAAAATCTAAATCTTTACCTCAAGGGTTGTATACACCTCTACCAATTCCTAGTAAACCTTGGGTTGATATTTCTATGGACTTTATTGTAAGATTAGCAAGGTAAAAACGTGGTATGGATTCTATTTTCGTGGTTGTAGACAGATTTTCCAATATGGCTCATTTTATTCCTTGTAGGAAAATAGATGATGCTAACCACATTGCTGATCTCTTTTTTAGGGACATTGTGCGACTTCATGGTGTGCCAAAAAGCATAGTTTCAGATCGTGATGCAAAATTTCTAAGCTACTTTTGGAAGACACTATGGGGCAAGTTGGGAACAAAGTTGTTGTTTTCTACAACGTGTCATCCACAGACAGATGGACAAACTGAGGTAGTAAATCGAACCTGAGCTAGTTTATTAAGAGCTATCATTCAAAAGAATTTAAAGGGTTGGGAAGATTGTTTACCACATGTTGAATTTGCATATGTTCACCTTTTGAAGTAGTATATGGTTTCAATCCGCTAACTCCTTTGGATTTATCACCTTTGCCAATCTCTGAGCATGCTAGATTGGATGGTACTAAGAAAGCTGAATTTGTGAGACAAATGCAAGAGAAAGTCAGGATGGAAATTGAAAAGAAGACTGAACAGTATGCTACGCAAGCCAACAAGGGATGAAAGAAAATAATCTTTGAACCCGGTGATTGGGTTTGGGTTCATATGAGAAAGGAGAGATTTCCTGCTATACGTCGTACTAAGTTGCATCCAAGAGGAGATGGACCATTTCAAGTGGTGGCGCGAATCAATGATAATGCCTACAAGCTTGACTTGCCGAGTGAGTATAATGTGAGTTCCACATTTAATGTTTCTGATATCTCTCCCTTTGATGTAGGTAATCAAGATTCGAGGACGAATCCTTTTGAGGAGAGGGGGAATGATGGAGACAAAGGAAGTGAATAAGTTGCCCAACAAGCTAACGATATGGATCATGCTCAACCCACTCTAGAAGATGTTGATGATCCATTATGCATCAAAGGGGGCCCAATTACAAGGGCTATGGCTAAAAAGATGAAAGAAGCACTTAATGTGCTAATTGAAGATGTGAAAGCCAAAGCGACCATTGAAGAAGGTTTGACTAAGAGCAAGTCTTATGGCTTAGTCAACCTAATTCAAACCTTAGATGAGCTTAACTAGTATCCTTAGTCTCTTGTCTATGTAAGAAGGATATGTTAATTTTGTGGGTTCAATTTAGGCCCAATTTCTAACTTTATTTGGGTTGTAATGGTGCCAAGAGCTCAATAGGCCTATGTAGTCTATATAGGCCTCTACTAAATGGGCTTCCTTTTGGCCTCTTAGGGTTTTCAGTTCACCATATAGCTATAAATATAGGGGGTGGCGGCCACAACATTTAACTTTTGGCTTATTCAATCTACTACATGGTGAGGCTCTCACTTGTTGGTTCTTCATTGAACTAGAACTTATCAAGGCATCCCCGTGTGGCGTTCAAGACTTATCAACCTCCATCCCAAGGTTGTGGCATCTATCTTCTTCTTCTTCTATACCAAGGTTCATGCTTCCTTAAGCATTGGGTCGAGGTTTCTTTCTTTCATTCTTCATCTTTTCGATTTAGACTATCTTTCTCTCTTTCTTCCATTTGTTGTGTGTTCTTGAGACTTCTCATTGGGTTCGCATCAGCGTGATTTTGCGATTCTTTTTAAAATGTAAATGTATTCTAACCAAAAGCAAGACTTTTAGTATACATCCTAACACCAACCTCTTCTTGGACGTCGTATGGGTGACGATCATCCAACAAACGAAGCCACCAAGAACCTCCTTCTTCTCCTCCTTACTTGCACCGAGCATAAAAGGGAGAAGATGATCCCTCTACTTCTTCCAACTTGCGCCACCACCAAGGAGCGGCTCCTTTGCATGTGGCCGGTCCAAATTTCTCCTTCTTCTTGCTTGTGATCACGCGACCACTACTTCCACTCCACCTGTTGCCACCGGCCAGAAGAAGAACCTTGTCCTCCCCTACATGCTGCCGTTCGCCAATGGAAGAGAAGACACAAATCTTCTCCTCGACTAGCTGCCGCGAGCCATGAGGAGAAACCAGCTCTCCTCCACCTGTTGCCGCCCTCTCCCCTTTATCCTAGTTGCACCAGCCGACCCCTTGCCACCAAGGGTGCTGCCGGCCCTCAATCAAAAAGGGAAGAGAGGTGAAAAGGAGGAGAGAAATAGAAGAAGGAGTTTCTCTACCTTGCTCCAACTTGCGCCGGCCACCACCTCTTTGTGCTTGCGCCGCTGGCCAAAAAGGGAGAGTAAGTCTTCCCTTTGCATGACCTGGAAGAGTGGAAGAAGATGATGAGGAGAAAGAAGAGATCTACCGCCTCCCACCTCTTATTTTGCCTCACCCTTCCGCCGATAAACCTAGGAGAGAAAGAAAACCCAAGAGAGGAAGAGAACAGATGGTTCATTCATTAGATCGTGGTATCATGACTACATGCGGTATATATATAGGCTACAATAGGGACCATGAGAAAGAGTTGGGTCTTGGCCACCTAATAGATCAAAGCCCGATCCATTAATGATGATCCAATCCACTAAAGGATCATCATTGATCTACCTCACCAACCCCCATATTTAAATATGGGCACCACCTATTATGTGTACAAAATCTCCCCGTGTTTAAGATAATTAATTAAATTACTGACAATTTAATTAATTAATATCTAACTTCATGAGTAGTACCACTCAACCTTATCATCATCTAGGACCAAGTTCACCTGCAGGATTTCCATGATGATATTTATGAGCTCCTCAAGGGGGCATCATCAACCTGACTCATCAGGACACGGTTTCCTTCTATAATTAATGACACACCATGTAAATAATATTATTTCCCAATTTATCGGGCCTATTGATTTAACAAATAAATCTCGCCCATTGGTAATTCAAAGAAATAGATATTAAGTAAATGTGTCCGTTATTATATCGGGATTAAGAACTCAATGTCCAAAATCATCTAGGTTGTGAGCCTCTACTTATACTCTACAAGAGACTGACAACATGATCTTCTATGTGACACCACATATCATGTTATCTACAATATAAAGTATTAGACAATAACATGTATATATCAAATATAAAATGCAAACAATGATCATGTGATTCTCATTCCAAAATGTAGATGTCCATACAAAAGCTAGGCTTTTAGTATACATCCTAACATATTTATGGATGGAAGCAAGGCTTCACGATCTTGGAACATCCAATTTGATGAGGTAATCCAGTCTTTTGGATTCATACAAAGTCCGGATGAGTCTTGTGTATACAAGAGGTGTAACGGAAACGTAGTGGTATTTCTTGTACTATACGTGGATGACATTTTGCTCATTGGCAACAATGTCAAAGTGTTATCAGACATAAGGGTATGGTTGTCCAAATAGTTCAATATTTAGGAATTTGGAGAAGCTGGACACACATCCTTGGGATCAAGGTTATAAGGGATCGCAAGAAAAGGATGTTGTGCTTATCTCAAGCTTCGTATATTGACATTATCCTAGCTCGTTTTTAGCATGTAAAACTCTAAGAAAGGTTTTCTAACTTTTTGACATGGAGTACCATTATCTAAGGGGATGTGTCATAAAACATCAAAGGAGATAGAGAAGATGAAGGCGGTTCCTTATGCTTCGGCTGGAGGAAACCTCATGTATGCCATGTTTATGTACGAGGCCGGATATCTGCTTTGCCGTGGGCATGGTTAACAAATATCAGAGTAATCTAGGACATTGGGCTGTGGTAAAACATATATTAATGTACTTGAAAAGGACTAGCGATTATATGCTAGTTTACCAGGCAGATGATTTGCTCCCTATGGTATACACGGATTCTGACTTCCTATCAGATAGGTATAATTGTAAGTCTACCTCAGGTTATGTGTTTACTTTGGGAGGTGGAGCCATAGTATGGAAGAGTATTAAGCAGAAATGCATTGGAGACTCCACCATGGAAGCTGAGTATGTGGCAGCCTCTGAGGCAGCCAAGGAAGCTGTATTGCTAAGGAACTTCTTAATGGACTTAGAGGTGATTCCTGGTTTGCACAGAGCTATCACAATTTATTGTGATAACAGTGGTGCAGTAGCAAACTCGAAGGAACCATGTGTCCATAAGGCAAGTAATCACATAAAGCGCAAGTACCACCTGATACGAGACATTGTAAAGTGAGGAGAAGTTATTGCCGCCAAGATTGCATCAGAGGATAACCTGACACATCCTTTCACTAAGGCCCTTCCTGCTAAATGATGGAGACAAAGGAAGTGAACAAGTTGCCCAACAAGCGAACGATATGGATCATGCTCAACCAACTCTAGAAGATGTTTGATGTGGACCAAGGAGGGGATACAAGCTTACAAGACAAAGCCATAGAGGAAGAGGCATTGAAAGGAATTGGAGGCCCCATGACAAGATCCAAGACTAAGAGAATGAAGCAAGCTTTGGAAGGCTTAATAATGGAGCTCAAGGAGAAGAAGGATCAATGCACAATGGAGGCAACAACTAAATGGATCACATTCCTTCAAATTGAAAGTGAAATTGAGCCCACATGAAGACAAAACTTGAAGGCCCAAAACCACATGATCCAAGATGCATTCAAGGGCTACAAGTGTCCAATTTTCGTGGGTATTTTTGGGGGAATTTTCTGAAGTTATTTTTGATGTGTTTTGGTGGGTTTTTAATGCTTTTGGGAGTTCCTAAGCTAGTATTAGGGAATTGTGGGAAATAAACATCATGCATGCATGCATGCATGATAATGGTGCATAATTAGTGCTTAGTGGGAAATGTGGTAGAGGTTAATGTTTCAACCTCCACTAAGTCTATATATAGGAGAACTCTTGTATGACCAAGGATGTTAAGTTTGAATGAAATCAGAGTTTTCTCTATTGTGAGAGCTTCCTTTGGTTCTTAGGCAAAGAACTAATCGTGATCTTATCAAGGCAACTTGTGGCGATCGAAACCCCCATGACTTATCACTCACCCTCTCATCTTTCTTGAGTGTGGCGTCAATATCCTTCCCTACATCTGAATTTCAAGGCGATCCATTCCAAGGTGCTTATCATTTGGTATCAGAGCCTTGGCTCCTTGATTTTCAGGTTTGCGTTTTGTTCTTCTTCATTTGTGTTCTTGTTCATCTTTGTTAATCTCTCATCCATAGTATTCCATTGGTGTTTTCATTCTCCAACTCTATTTATCGCTTCTCTATTTGGGTCCTAAACTCAAAAAAAAAAAAAAAAAGAGTTGAAAAAAAAAAGGTGTTACTTGAGTCATTGTGTTTTTTTGACTGAAGAAAAAAAAAAGGACAAAAAGGAAATTCGAAAAAAAAAAAGAAGGAAGATCGGCGAATTGAAAGGACCCAATATTTCTCTCATTGCTCTTGATCGTTGCTGAATTTCTTGTTCTAACCGTTTATTTCTCTTGTTCTACTCATATTCTCTTGTTGGTTTCTTGCTCACTTGATTGTCTACTTGTTGTCTTGAGAAAATCGTTGATAAGGTTCTTTTCTTAAGGGCTTATAAAGGAAGCTGAGTGGATAAATTTGAGTGCAACCACGTGAGGCGAGTGGTGAGGTCTTTCTAACATTTCTTGTGCAATTTTCCTTGTCATCTTTTTTTTTGTTGCAAGCATGAGTGGGGAAAACTCCCCTAGGCAAGATCCTAATAGGCTTCAAATGGAGGCGCTTACTCAACACTTTGAGAGAATGCTTCAAAGACAACTTGAAGGCTTACATGAAAGGATGGACCGACTTGAAGGAGGAAGAGTTTCCAACCATGGGGGAAATTCTAATCATGAAGAATCTCATCCGGGAAGTGACCTATTCTATAGTTCTCCAAGAGAAAGAAGGAGGCGTGAAGGGGGACGAAGACACGAAAGAGGAGGTAGAAACCATCAACATGAAGACGATCTAAGAGGGGTGAAAGTCAAGGTACCTTCCTTCCAAGGGAGGAATGACCCCGACACATATCTTGAGTGGGAAATGAAAATAGAGCAAATCTTCTCATGCCACAATTACCCTGATGCAAAGAAAGTGAAGGTGGCTGCCCTTGAGTTCACCGATTATGCTTTAATTTGGTGGGATCAAATGCAAAAGGAGAGAAGAAGGTATGGAGAGCACCCTATCAACACTTGGGGTGAAATGAAGACTTTGATGAGAAGGAGATTTGTGCCTTCCCACTACCATAGGGAGTTGCACAACAAATTGCAAAGACTCATCCAAGGGAATAGGAGTGTGGATGAGTATTACAAGGAGATGGAGGTGGCTTTGATTAGGGCCAATATTGAGGAGGAAAGAGAAGCAACTATGGCTCGATTTCTCCATGGCCTAAACCGAGATATTGGAGACATTGTAGAGCTACAACATTATGTGGAGCTTGAAGACTTAGTTCATCAAGCAATGAAAGTGGAGCAACAATTAAAGAGAAAGGGCGTTATGAAAAGACCATCTTCTTCAAACTACTCTTCAAATTGGAAGGACAAGCCAAAGAAGGAGGGTTCCTCTTCTAATTCAAAGGAGGTAACAAGCGCTAAGAAGCCTTTTCCTACTACTACTTCTTCTACTTCTAAGAGCAGGGATATCAAGTGCTTCAAGTGTTTGGGAAAAGGACATATCGCATCCGAATGCCCGAATAAGAAGACTATGGTGGTTAGGGATAATGGGAGCATCTCTAGTGAAGAAACTTCTTCTCATTCTTCTTCTTCAAGCGATGAGGAACATGATGGAGCAGCCTATGCGCAAGATGGCGATCTCTTGGTGGTTAGAAGGTTATTAGGAAGTCAAGCCAAGGAGCATGAGGAGGACCAAAGAGAGAATATTTTTCATACTCGTTGCCTTATTCAAGGTAAAACATGCTCTATGATCATTGATGGTGGAAGTTGCACCAATGTGGCAAGCACTAGGTTGGTTACCAAACTCAACCTCAAGACTACACCGCATGCAAGACCATATAAACTCCAATGGCTAAGTAATAGTGGTGAATTGGTGGTGAATCAACAAGTGATGATTAATTTCTCCATTGGAAAATATGAAGATCAAGTTCTATGTGATATTGTACCTATGGAGGCAAGCCACATTCTTCTTGGAAGACCTTGGCAGTTTGATAGGCGAGCTCACCATGATGGATTCTCCAACAAGTTCTCATTTCTTCACAATTCCCACAAAGTCACACTTGTACCATTATCACCTAGGGAGGTTTGTGCGGATCAAAAAAAAATGCGAGAGAAAAGAGAAAAAGAAGAGCGAGAGCTTAAGAAAAAGAAAGGAGAGAATGAGGAAAAGAAAAGAGAGAATGAGGAAAAGAAAGAGAGAATGAGGAAAGAAAAGAAAAGAGAGAATGAGGAAAAGAAAAGAGAGAACGAGGAAAAGAAAGAGAGAAGAATAGAAAATTTGTTTGCAAGAGGAAGTGAGGTGAAGAGAGCTTATTTGACAAGGCAACCTATATTTCTTCTTTTGTGCAAGGAAACTTGCTTGGAAACTAATACTAACTCCTTGCCCAGTGATGTTGTTGCTATTTTGCAGGACTTTGAGGATGTGTTTCCCCAGGAAGTACCTCACGGTTTGCCACCAATGAGGGGAATAGAACACCAAATGGACCTTATTCCTGGTGCTTCTCTTCCCAATAGGCCTGCCTATAGGAGCAACCCTCAAGAAACAAAGGAGATACAGAATCAAGTGGAGGAGTTATTACAAAAAGGATGGGTGAGAGAGAGCTTAAGTCCTTGTGCTGTACCAGTAATTTTGGTACCTAAAAAGGATGGATCATGGAGGATGTGCACGGACTGTAGAGCTATCAACAACATCACAATTCGGTATCGACATCCTATCCCTAGACTTGATGATTTACTTGATGAATTGCATGGTGCTTGCTTCTTTACTAAGATTGATTTGAAAAGTGGGTACCATCAAATTAGGATAAGGGAAGGGGATGAATGGAAAACTGCTTTCAAAACTAAATATGGATTGTATGAATGGTTGGTAATGCCTTTTGGGTTAACTAATGCGCCAAGCACTTTTATGAGGCTTATGAACCATGTTTTACGAGAATTCCTAGGAAAATTTGTGGTAGTATACTTTGATGATATTTTGGTATATTCCAAGAGTTTGGTTGAGCATGTAGCACATCTCAAATCTGTCTTGCATGTCCTTAGAAAGGAGAGACTGTATGCTAACTTAGAAAAGTGTTCTTTTTGCACTGATCATGTGGTTTTTCTTGGATTTGTCATAAGTTCTAAAGGAGTGCAGGTTGATGAAGAGAAGGTTAAGGCCATTAGAGATTGGCCAACCCCCAAAACTGTGAGTGAGGTTAGGAGCTTCCATGGGTTGGCAAGTTTCTATAGAAGGTTTGTGAAGGATTTTAGCACACTGGCAGCACCCCTAAATGAAATTGTCAAGAAAAATATGAGTTTTAAGTGGGGAGAGAATCAAGAAAATGCATTTCAAGCACTTAAGGACAAACTCACACATGCACCCATTCTTGCTTTGCCTGATTTTTCCAAATCATTTGAAATTGAATGTGATGCATCTCATGTGGGTATTGGGGCTGTTTTACTTCAAAATGGACATCCCATTGCATATTTTAGTGAGAAGATAGGTGGCGCCACTCTCAACTATTCCACTTATGATATAGAATTGTATGCACTTGTTAGAGCTTTGCAAACATGGCAGCACTATCTTTTGCCTAAAGAATTTGTTATTCATAGTGATCATGAATCTTTGAAGTATTTGAAAGGGCAGGGGAAGCTCAACAAAAGGCATGCCAAATGGGTTGAATTTCTTGAACAATTTCCGTATGTGATTAAGCATAAGCAAGGAAAGGTAAATGTTGTAGCAGATGCACTTTCACGAAGGTATAATTTGCTTGTTACACTTGAAACTAAATTACTTGGCTTTGAACATATCAAAGAGTTGTATGAACATGATAGTGACTTCTCTGAATTATATGCTGCGTGTGAAAAGAAATCACAAAATGGGTTTGTTAGGCATGATAATTACTTGTTTAAGAACAATAGACTTTGTGTGCCTAGAGGATCCATGCGTGAATTGCTAGTTAGGGAAGCACATGAGGGGGGTCTAATGGGACACTTTGGGGTTCAAAAGACCTTAGAAATGTTGCATGAACATTTTCATTGGCCACACTTAAGGCATGATGTGCAAAAATTTTGTGAAAAGTGCATTGTGTGCAGAAAAGCAAAATCTAAGGTATCACCTCATGGACTTTACACTCCTTTGCCTATTCCTGATTCCCCTTGGATTGACTTGTCTATGGATTTTGTTGTAGGGCTACCACGCACTCAAAAAGGTAAGGACTCCATTTTTGTGGTAGTTGATAGATTTTCTAAGATGGCACACTTCATACCTTGCCACAAAGTGGATGATGCAACTCATGTGGCAGATTTGTTTTTCAAAGAGGTTGTAAGACTTCATGGCATGCCTAGGAGCATTGTTTCAGATCGTGACACCAAATTCTTAAGTCATTTTTGGAGGACCTTATGGAACAAACTAGGAACAAAGCTTCTTTTCTCCACTACATGTCACCCTCAAACTGACGGCCAAACTGAGGTGGTAAATAGGACTCTTTCTACTCTTCTTAGAGCAATTATTAAGAAGAACATTAAGTCTTGGGAAGAATGTTTACCTCATGTTGAATTTGCTTATAATAGGGCTGTCCATTCTACTACTCAATTTTCCCCTTTTGAGATTGTTTATGGGTTCAATCCGCTAACACCTCTTGATTTGCTTCCTTTACCTAACACTTCTTCTTTAGTTCACAAGGATGGTCAAGCAAAGGCAGAATATGTGAAAAAGCTTCATGAGCAAGTTAAAGCTCAAATTGAGAAGAAAATGGAGCAATATGCGAAGAGAGCCAATAAAGGGAGAAAAAGAGTTGTCCTTGAACCCGGTGATTGGGTGTGGGTTCATATGAGAAAGGAAAGGTTTCCTGCCCAAAGGAAATCAAAGCTTCAACCAAGAGGAGATGGACCATTCCAAGTGTTGGAAAGAATTAATGACAATGCTTACAAAATTGACTTGCCCGGTGAGTATGGTGTTAGTGCAACATTTAATGTGGCTGATTTGCGTCCATTTGATGTAGGTGATGAAGATCTAAATTCGAGGACGAATTCACCTAAAGAAGGAGGGAATGATGTGGACCAAGGAGGGGATACAAGCTTACAAGACAAAGCCATAGAGGAAGAGGCATTGAAAGGAATTGGAGGACCCATGACAAGATCCAAGACTAAGAGAATGAAGCAAGCTTTGGAAGGCTTAATAATGGAGCTCAAGGAGAAGAAGGATCAATGCACAATGGAGGCAACAACTAAATGGATCACATTCCTTCAAATTGAAAGTGAAATTGAGCCCACATGAAGACAAAACTTGAAGGCCCAAAACCACATGATCCAAGATGCATTCAAGGGCTACAAGTGTCCAATTTTCGTGGGTATTTTTGGGGGAATTTTCTGAAGTTATTTTTGATGTCTTTTGGTGGGTTTTTAATGCTTTTGGGAGTTCCTAAGCTAGTATTAGGGAATTGTGGGAAATAAACATCATGCATGCATGCATGCATGATAATGGTGCATAATTAGTGCTTAGTGGGAAATGTGGTAGAGGTTAATGTTTCAACCTCCACTAAGTCTATATATAGGAGAACTCTTGTATGACCAAGGGATGTTAAGTTTGAATGAAATCAGAGTTTTCTCTATTGTGAGAGCTTCCTTTGGTTCTTAGGCAAAGAACTAATCGTGATCTTATCAAGGCAACTTGTGGCGATCGAAACCCCCCATGATTTATCACTCACCCTCTCATCTTTCTTGAGTGTGGCGTCAATATCCTTCCCTACATCTGAATTTCAAGGCGATCCATTCCAAGGTGCTTATCAATGTTGATGATCCATTAAGCATCAAAGGAGGCCCAATTACAAGGGCTAAGGCTAAAAAGATGAAAGAAGCACATAATGTGCTAATTGAAGATGTGAAAGCCAAAGCCACCATTGAAGAAGGTTTGACCAAGAGCAAGTCATACGGCTTAGTCAACCTAATTCAAGCCTTAGATGAGCTTAACTAGTCGCCTTAGTCTCTTGTCTATGTAAGATAATTTTGTGGGTTCTCAATTTCTATTTTTATTTGGGTTGTAAGGGTGCTAAGAGCTCAATAGGCCATTTGATGATATGGTTCATTATCCGAGAAAGTTTGAGTCCATGTGATGTCCCCGTTTTGCTAGTACCTAAGAAGGATGGAACTTGGAGAATGTGCGTTGATTGTAGAGCTATCAACAAGATTATGGTAAATTATCGTCATCCTATTCCTAGATGCATTTTCTCTAAAATTGATTTGAAGTCGGGCTATCATCAAATTTGCATGCGTGAGGGAGACGAATGGAAAACTGCATTTAAGACTAGGTATGGTTTGTACGAATAGTTGTAATGCCATTTGCGCTTACTAATGCACTTAGTACTTTCATGAGGTTAATGAACCATATTTTGCATGCTTTTATTGGAAATTTGGTTGTAGTATATTTTGATGACATCTTGATTTTTAGCAAAAATTTGGAGCATCTGAATCATTTACAAATATTCTAATTGTGTTACGAAACGAAAAGTTGTATGCTAATCTTCAAAAATATTCTTTTTGCATTAATCAGATTGAGTTTCTTGGTTATATTGTTAGTGCTAAGGGAATAGCAGTTGATGAGAATAAGGTTAAGGCTATTCGTGAATGGCCAACACCAAAAAGCATAACTGAGGTACGTAGCTGATGGAGACAAAGGAAGTGTACAAGTTGCCCGACAAGCTAACGATATGGATCATGCTCAACCCACTCTAGAAGATGTTGATGATCCATTATGCATCAAAGGAGGCCCAATTACAAAGGCTAAGGCTAAAAAGATGAAAGAAGCACTTAATGTGCTAATTGAAGCTACCATTGAAGAAGGTTTGACAAAGAGCAAGTCATACGACTTAGTCAACCTAATTCAAGCCGTAGATGTGCTTAACTAGTCTCTTGTTACATAAATATGTTAATTTTGTGGGTTCAATTTAGGCCAAATTTCTAGCTTTATTTGGGTTGTAATGGTGCCAAGAGCTCAATAGGCCTATGTGGTCTACATAGGCCTCTACTAAATGGGATTCCTTTTGGCCTTTTAGGGTTTTTAGGTCACCATATAGCTATAAATTAAGGGGGTGGCGGTGATGTAGACCAAGGAGCTGTTCATCAAGACCGGGTTAAAACCGCAAGAGATCATTTGTCACTTCCTGAAGGGCCAATTACAAGACTTCAAGCAAAGCGTTTCAAGGAAGCACTAAACGGGCTAATCCAAGAACAATGGCTTGGCTATGAAAAACGAGAAATCAAGTTAAGCCCAAGTACAAAGTAAGGCTTAACCCATGCAATCGGTCTTATTCAAGCATGACTCATCCCTTGCATGATGGTTGGAAAAGGGAAGGAGAAAAGAAGTATGGAAACTTGGGATTTTGGGGTTTCAAGGTTATTTAATTTCATGCATGCAAAAGTATGGAGACTTGGAGTTGTTTTTTTGGGTTTCTAAGTGTTTAAATGCTTTCATGCACCATAGGTACTTGTATTTGTTTGCATGCATGCATGTAGGTACTTTAGTTGCTTGCTCCCATTATATAAGGGAGAGAATTCTGAATTTGTAAGCACTTTTGGTTTTGGTAAATATCCTAGTAAGGATTTGGTGATCTCTTGGTTCTTAAGGGAACTTCTGAACTTATCGAGTCTATCTCGTGGCGTTCAACAACCGAAACTTATCACCATCCTGGTGTGGCTTTTACTTCTTCGTAGTCTTTGTTCATGCCAGTCTTGGTTGCGGGTAAAGGCTCAAACTCTTGTCATCTTGTTCTTGGGGTTCTATCCATCTTTGTCTCAGGTTCTATCCTCTTACTAACGTCATCAAGAAAAATGAGTCCTTCAAGTGGGGAGAGGAGCAAGAGAAAGCATTTAACACCTTGAAAGAAAAGCTAAGTTCGGCTCTTTTAATGATTCTACCTGACTTTTCTAAAACATTTGAAATCGAATGTGATGCTTCTGGTATTGGTTTAGGTGCTGTGCTTATGCAAGAACGGAGACCCATTGCTTACTTCAGTGAGAAGTTGAGTGGGACAGCTCTCAACTATCCAACGTATGAAAAAAGAGTTGTACGCATTGGTAAGGTCATTGGAGACGTGGCAGCATTACTATGGCCAAAGGAATTTGTGATTCACACGGATCATCAGTCACTACGACATTTGAAAGGGCAGCACAAATTGAACAGACACCACGCAAAATGGGTTGAGTTCATTGAAACATTTCCTTATCTGATCAAATACAAGCAAGGAAAAGAGAATGTGGTAGCTGATAATTTATCTCGAAGGTATGCTTTACTTTCCACGTTAGATGCGAAATTACTAGGATTTGAATACATCAAGGACTTATATGCCAATGATACTGATTTTCTGATGTGTTCAAAGCATATGAGAAATGTGAATTTGGAAAATTCTATAGGCATGATGGATTTTTATTTCGAGGAAATAGATTGTGTGTACCCCTATGTTCATTGCGTGAATTGTTTACTAGGGAAACCCATAGTGGTGGATTGATGGGGCATTTTGGTGTCACTAAGACTTTAGGGGTTTTGCAAGATCATTTTTTTTGGCCTCATATGAAACGTGATGTAGAGAAGATTTGTGAGAAGTGTATCACTTGCAAACAAGCTAAATCTAAGTTGAAACCACATGGATTATATACTCCTTTGCCTATACCCAATGAACCCTGGACTGATATTTCAATGGACTTTGTATTGGGATTACCCCGGACTAAGAGGGGAAGGGATTCAATTTTTGTTGTGGTAGATAGGTTTTCTAAGATGGCTCATTTCATTCCATGTCATAAAACCAATGATGCATCCCATATAGCTGATTTGTTCTTTAATGAGGTTGTTAGGATACATGGCATGCATAGGACCATTGTCTCTGATCGAGATGCAAAATTTTTGAGTTACTTTTGGAAGACTCTGTGGGGGAAAATTGGGGACTAAATTATTATTCTCTACTACTTGTCATCCCCCAAACCGATGGACAAACTGAAGTTGTTAATCGTACTTTATCCTTCTTACTTCGTGCCATCATCATGAAGAATTTGAAAACATGGGAGGATTGTCTACTGCATGTTGAGTTTGCATACAATAGAAGCATACATTCTGCAACTCAATTTTCTCCATTTGAAGTTGTTTATGGATTCAATCCTTTGTCACCAATAGATTTGATTCCTCTACCTTTAAGTGAGCATGTCAACTTAGATGGAAAAAAGAAGGCTGAATTTGTGAAGCAAATTCATGAACAAGCACGCTTGAATATTGAGGGAAGGACCAAGCAATATATACAGACAGCAAGCTAACAAAGGGCGCAAGAAAGTTGTGTTTGAACCAGGAGAATGGGTTTGGTTGCACCTACGGAAGGAGCGATTTCCAGAGAAACGACGTTCTAATGTTGGTATTTCAAGTGACATGCTATTTCAAGTGACGGGCTATTTCAAGTGATAGAACGCATCAATGATAATGCCTACAAACATGAATTACCAGGTGGTATGGTGTGCATACTACTTTTAATGTTGCTGATTTGTCCCCGTTTGATGTAGGTGATGATTTGAGGGCAAATCCTTTTCAAGAGGGGGAGAATGATGTAGACCAAGGAGCTGTTCATCAAGACCGGGTTAAAACCGCAAGAGATCATTTGTCACTTCGTGAAGGGCCAATTACAAGACTTCAAGCAAAGCGTTTCAAGGAAGCACTAAACGGGCTAATCTAAGAACAATGGCTTGGCTATGAGAAACGAGAAACCAAGTTAAGCAAACAAGGCTTAACCCATGTGATCGGTCTTCATGACTCATCCCTTGCATGATGGTTGGAAAAGGGAAGGAGAAAAGAAGTATGGAAACTTGGGATTTTGGGGTTTCTAAGTTATTTAATTTCATGCATGCAAAAGTATGGAGACTTGGAGTTGTTTTTTTGGGTTTCTAAGTGTTTAAATGCTTGCATGCACCATGGGTACTTGTATTTGTTTGCATGCATGCATGTAGGTACTTTAGTTGCTTGTTCCCATTATATAATGGAGAGAATTCCGAATTTGTAAGCACTTTTGGTTTTGGTAAACATCCTAGTGAGGATTTTGTGATCTCTTGGTTCTTAAGGGAACTTCTGAACTTATCGAGTCTATCTCGTGGCGTTCAACAACCGAAACTTATCACCATCCTGGTGTTGCGTTTCCTTCTTCGTAGTCTTTGTTCGTGCCAGTCTGGGTTGCGGGTAAAGGCTCAAACTCTTGTCATCTTGTTCTTGGGGTTCTATCCATCTTTGTCTTGGGTTCTATCACGTCTGTTGGCGGGGTTCGTATCAGGCGGCCACAGCATGTAACTTTTGACTTATTCAATCTACTACATGGTGAGGCTCTCACTTGTTGGTTCTTCATTGAACTAGAACATATCAAGGCATCCCCTTGTGGCGTTCAAGACTTATCAACCTCCATCCCAAGGTTGTGGCGTCTATCTTCTTATTCTTCTATACCAAGGTTCGTGCTTCCTTAAGCATTGAGTCGAGGTTTCTTTCTTTCATTCTCCATTTTTTCGATTTAGACTATCTTTCTCTCTTTCTTCCATTTGTTGTGTGTTTTTGAGACTTCTTCTCTTTGGGTTCGCATCATTTGGTATCAGAGCCTTAGTTTCTCTAAATCGATTTGGTTATCCTTTTCTTTGTGTTCTTGAGTCTCTATCTTATTTTTGTTTCTTTTCTTTTGCTTAGCAAGCCTTACTTGCTTTGTTGCTCAAAAAAAAAAAGAAATAGGAGGGAAAAAAAATTCAGCAAAAAAAAAGTATAGAAAGGAAGAAAGAAAGAAAAAAAAGTGAAAAGCCGAAAAAAAAAGCCAAAGAGGCTGGAAAAAAACGAAATAGACTTTGTTTGCAAATTTATTTCTCTCATTTCCTTTAAAGTTTGCCTAGATTCAATTCTGGCAGCCTATATTAAGTTCTGGCGACTTTCATTTAAGCTCTTATTCCAAGTATTCTCATTTCCCTTAAAGTTTGCGTAGATTCAATTCTGGTAGCCTAGATTAAGTTCTGGCAAACTTTCCTTTCAGCTTTAATTTCAAGTACTCTCATTTCCTTTAAGTTTGCCTAGATTGAATTCTAGCAGCCTAGATTAAGTTCTGGCAACTTTCCTTTCAGCTCTTTAATTCGCGTTTTGCTATCTTTCATTTCCACATTATCCTCAATTTTGCCTAGATTCAATTCTGGCAAATTTCCATTCAGCACTTACTTCAAGTTTTCAATTTTGCAATTTGCACTTTTTGTCTTGAATTCCTATCTTTTATCCTAACACCCTTGGGAATTTTCATAGTCCACGAACACTTACAAGGTATTTGCCTCAATTCTAAGTTCAAATTCTTTAAAGAGCTAACAATCGTGAGTTAAAGTAAACGAGTGAAACAGGTTGTTCAATGGCGACAAGTGGAGAAGAAGCAAGACCTAGAGAATCCCTTGATCAACGTGCTTTGAGACAACACTTGGAAGGCATGGAAATTCATTTTAGTCAAATTATGGATGGATTAGAGAAACAAGATGTTGTAATTGCAGGATTGCGACATAGCCATGTTGGTAGAGTTCCTTCACGAAGTGCAAGACAATATAACCGTGGTGACCATGATGATGATGATGATGGCGTATCTGAGGACATTGATGATAGAGATTCAAGTGGCAGATTGGATCATGCTCGAGTTGGTGGTAGAAGAGGAAGAATGAATGATCATGTGGATAGAAACTTGGGAAATATTAAGATGAAGATTCCTTCATTTCAAAGCAAAAGTGATCCTGAAGCCTATTTGGAGTGGGAAAAGAAAGTGAAATTAGTATTTGATTGTCACAACTATTCTGAAGAGAAGAAGGTAAAACTCGCTGCCGTTGAATTTGTTGATTATGCAATTATTTGGTGGGATCAAATTATTCTAAACAGACGAAGAAACAAAGAGAGACTCGTTGGCAGTTGGGAGGAGATGAAGACTATTATGAGAAAGAGATTTATTCCAACACATTACTATTGGGATTTGTATCAACGGTTACAAAGTCTCACACAAGGATCCATGACTGTGGAAGAATACCACAAAGAGATGGAAATTGCCATGATTCGAGCAAATGTGGAGGAGGACCGAGAAGCAACCATGGCACGATTTTTACAAGGTTTAAATCAAGAAATTGCAAATGTAGTGGAGTTGCAACATTATGTGGAGCTTGAAGACATGGTGCATATGTGATATGTCCATGAAATTTGAAAGACAACTCAAAAAGATGGGATCAAACAAGCACGGGGGGCAAAGTTCTCATTCGTCAACTTGGAAATCTAGCCAGAATAAAAGAGATGATAAAGTTGAATCAAAGAAAAAGCCTGATTTTTCAAAGAATAAAGATGCAAGCTCTCCATTGGTCAAGGGAAAGGAACCCCTCCAACCTTCAAGAAATACAGATATTAAATACTTTAAGTGCTTGGGAAGAGGACATATAGCATCACAATGCCCAAACAAAAGAATTATGATTTTGAAAGAAAATGATGACATCGAGACTGAAAGTGAGTCCGAAGATGATAGTGTCTTGCCCCCATTATTGGAAAGTGAAGAAGAGTATCCCGTTGAAGGTGAAGCCCTTGTCACTAGGCGTGCTCTAAATGTGCAAGTGAAAGAAGATAATGAAGATCAACGAGACAACATATTTCATATCCGTTGCCACATCAAAGACAAGGTATGTAGTATGATTATAGATGAGGGAAGTTGCACCAATGTAGCCAATACTATTTTGGTTGAGAAATTATGCTTACCTACCACTAAGCATCCTAGACCTTATAAACTACAATGGTTGAATGATTGCGGGGAAGTCAAGGTCAACAAGCAAGTGTTGGTTTCATTTTCCATTGGTAGATATCATGATGAGATACTTTGTGATGCATGGTAAACATGCATGATAGGAAGGTCATGCATGATGGGTTTAAAAATAAGTATTCTTTTATGATGCATAGTAAACATGTAACTCCTGTACCATTGACTCCTAAGCAAAAGTATATGAATATCAATTGAGGATCAAAAATAAGAGTGAAAAAAGAAAAGAGTGTGAGAAAAAAGAAAATGAGAAAAGGAAAAAGAATGGAAAAGAAAAAGAGTGTGAGAAAATAAAAGGTGAGGATGAGATGAGTGGAAAAAAGAATGAAAGGGGAAAAGAAATTCAATAGCAAGAGAGTAAAAAAGGGAGCTTTTATGCATAAGAAAGAGAGGTTAAGAGAGCGTTTTATGCTTCACAGCCAATGATTGTACTTTTTTGTACAAGGAGGCTGATTTTAACACTAACGATCTTAACCCTACTTTGCCTAGTGTTGTTAAATCTCTTTTGCAGGAATTTGATGATGTATTTCCTGATGATGTTCCTAACGGATTGCCAGCATTTAGAGGAATAGAGCACCAAATTGATTTCATCCCCGGAACCACAATTCCTAACCGGCTAGCCTATGTAACCCTGCTGAGATAAAAGAACTTCAAAGGCAAGTTGAAGAGTTGATGAAAAAAGGGTATGTCAGGGAAAGTATGAGTCCATGTGCTGTCCCCGTTTTGCTAGTACCTAAGAAGGATGGAGCTTGGAGAATGTGCGTTGATTGTAGAGCTATCAACAAGATTATGGTAAACTATCGTCATCCTATTCCTAGATTAGATGATATGCTAGATGAACTACATGGCTCTTGCATTTTCTCTAAAATTGATTTGAAGTCGGGCTATCATCAAATTCGGATGCGTGAGGGAGACGAATGGAAAACTGCATTTAAGACCGATGGTTAGTGATGTCATTTGGGCTTACTAATGCAGCTAGTACTTTCATGAGATTAATGAACCATATTTTGCATGCTTCTACTAATGCACCTAGTACTTTCATCTGGAGGAGGACCGAGAAGCAACCATGGCACGATTTTTACAAGGTTTAAATCAAGAAAATGCAATTGTAGTATATGTGGAGCTTGAAGACATGGTGCATATGCCCACGAAAGTTGAAAGACAATTCAAAAAGAAGGGATCAATCAAGCATGGGGAGCAATATTCTAATCCGTCAACTTGGAAATCTAGTTGCAAAAAAAGAGATGATAAATTGAAATCAAAGAAAAAGCACAATTTTCCAAAAAAATAAAGATACAAGCTCCCCATTAGTCAAGGGAAAGAATCTCTCCAACCTTCAAGAAATAGAGATATTAAATGCTTTAAGTGCTTGGGATGGGGATATATCACATCACAATGCCCAAACAAAATAATTATGATTTTGAAAGAAAATGATGACATAGAGATTGAGAGTGAGTCCGAAGATGATAGTGTCTTGCCCCCATTATTGGAAAGTGATGCAGAAGAGTATCCCGTTGAAGGTGAAGCCCTTGTCACTAGGCGTTCTCTAAATGTACAAGTGAAAGAAGATAATGAAGAACAATGAGACAACATATTTCATACCCATTGCCACATTAAAGACAAGGTATGTAGTATGATTATAGATGGGGGAAGTTGCACTAATGTAGCTAGTACTATTTTGGTTGAGAAATTATGCTTACCTACCACTAAGCATCCTAAACCTTATAAACTACAATGGTTGAATGATTGCGGGGAAGTCAAGGTCAACAAGCAAGTGTTGGTTTCATTTTCCATTGGTAGATATCATGATGAGATACTTTGTGATGTAGTGCCAATGCATGCAAGTCATTTACTTTTTGGTAGACCATGGCAATTTGATCGGAAGGTCATGCATGAAGGGTTTAAAAATAAGTATTCTTTTATGATGCATGTAAACATGTTACTCTTGTACCATTGACTCCTAAGCAAGTATATGAAGATCAATTGAGGATCAAAAATGAGAGTGAAAAAAGAAAAGAGTGTGAGAAAAAAGAAAATGAGAAAAGGAAAAAGAATGGAAAAGAAAAATAGTGTGAGAAAAGAAAAGGTGAGGATGAGATGAGTGGAAAAAAGAATGAAAGGGGAAATTCAAGAGCAAGAGAATAAAAAAGTGAGCTTTTATGCAAAAGAAAGAGAGGTTAAGAGAGTGTTTTATGCTTCACAGCCAACGATTGTACTTTTGTACAAGAAGACAGATTTTAAAACTAACGATCTTAACCCTACACTGCCTAGTGTTATTAAATCTCTTTTGCAGGAATTTGATAATGTATTTCCTGATGAGGTTCCTGATGGATTGCCACACCACTTAGAGGAATAGAGCACCAAAATGATTTCATCCCTGGAGCCATAATTCCTAATCGGCCAGCCCATCGGTGTAACCCTGCTGAGATAAAAGAACGTCAAAGGCAAGTTTAAGAGTTGATGAAAAAAGGGTATGCCCGAGAAAGTTTGAGTCCATGTGTTGTCCCCGTTTTGCTAGTACCTATGAAGAATGTAATTTGTAGAATGTGCGTTGATTGTAGAGCTATCAACAAGATTATGGTAAAGTATCGTCATCCTATTCCTAGATTATATGATATGCTAGATGAACTACTTGGCTGTTGCATTTTCTCTTAAATTGATTTGAAGTCGTGCTATCATCAAATTCGGATGCGTGAGGGAGACGAATGGAAAACTGCATTTAAGACTAGGTATTGTTTGTACGAATGGTTAGTAATGTCATTTGGGATTACTAATGCACCTAGTTGATGAAAGCCAAGGAGGGGTTTCAAGCTTACAAGACAAAGCCGAGAATGAAGAGGCATTGAAGGACCCATGACAAGGTCCAAGACTAAAAAAATGAAGCAAGCCTTAGAAGGCTTAATAATGGAGCTCAAGCAGGAGGATCAATGCACAATGGAGGCAACAACTAAATGGATCACATTTCTTCAACTAAAATGAAATTGAGCCAACATGAGGAACATTTTCGTATATATTTTTGTGGGATTTTTCTAGAGTGACTTTTGAAGTTCTTTGGTGGGGTTTAATGCCTTTTTGAGAGTTACTAAGCAATATTAGGGAATTAGTGGTTACATTAGTGGATAATATGTGCCATGCATTAATGTATGCATGATAATGGTGCATAATTAATACTTAGTGGGAATTTAGTTGAGGTTGATGTTTCGACTTCCACTAAGTCTATATATATGGAAACTCTTGTATGGCTAAGTAGTTTTTGGGAATAGAATGAAATCTGAGTTTTCTCTATTGTGACAGCTTTCTTTGAGTTCTTAGGCTAATAACTAAATCTGATCTTATCAAGGCAACTTGTGACGATCAAAACACCCATGACTTATCACTCACCATCTTATCTTTCTTGCGTGTGGCGTCAATATCCTTCCCCAAACTGAAATTCAAGGCGATTCAATTCAAGGCGATCGCATCACTAGTACTTTCATGAGGTTAATTTACCATATTTTGTGTGCTTTTATTAGAAATTTTGTCGTAGTAAATTTTGATGACATCTTGATTTATAGCAAAAATTTAGAGGAGCATCTACAACATTTACCAAATGTTCTAATTGTTTTGCGAAATGAAAGGTTGTATGCTAACTTTCAAAAATGTTCTTTTTGCACTAATCAGATTGAGTTTCATGGTTATATTGTTAGTGCTAAGGGAATGACAGTTGATGAGAAGAAGGTTAAGGCTATTTGTGAATGGCCAACACAAAAATCAATAACTGTGGTACGTAGCTTCCATGGTTTGGCAAGTTTCTACAGAAGGTTTGTTAAAAATTTTAGCACTTTAGTTGCACCCTTGACCGAAATTGTTAAAAAGAATCTTGGATTTCATTGGGATAGTGAACAAGATTCTGCCTTCAACTCACTTAAGGAGAAATTAAGTTCTGCACCATTACTAGCGTTACCTAACTTTGCTAAAACTTTTGAAATTGAGTGTGATGCATCAGGAATAGGTATTGGAGTTGTGCTAATACAAGAAGGTCGACTCCTTGCTTATTTTAATGAGAAATTAAGTGCAGCAGCTTTGAACTATCCCACTTATGACGAAGAGATGTATGCTTTGGTGAGGGCTTTAGAGGCTTGGCAGCATTACTTGTGGCCCAAAGAGTTTGTCATTCACACTGATCATGAATCATTGAAGCACTTGAATATCCAAAGTAAGTTGAATAGACGTCATGCGAAATGGGTGGAGTTCATTGAATCATTTCCTTATGTGATCAAGTATAAACGAGGTATGGAAAATACTGTTGCAGATGCTTTATCTCGAAGGTATACCTTGCTCTCTACATTGAACACTAAATTGTTAGGATTTGAATACATTAAAGATCTATATTCTAATGATCCTGACTTTGGAAATGTTTTTGAAGTCTGTAAGCATGCTACATTTGGGAAGTTTTATAGGCATGAGAGATTTCTATTTAGAGTTAATAGGTTATGTGTGCCTAACTGTTCATTGAGGGAATTATTAGTACAAGAAGCCCATGGTGGGGGACTAATGGGACATTTTGGAGTGAGAAAAACACTAGATGTTTTGCTGGAGCATTTCTTTTGGCCACATATGAAAGTAGATGTTGTAAAATTCTGTGAGAAGTGTATCACATGTAGGCAAGCAAAATCTAAATCTTTACCTCATGGGTTGTATACACCTCTACCAATTCCTAGAGAGTGTTTGGGAGAGCTTCTGATACCTGCTTTTTAGATTCTGGCTACACAGACTCACTTTTGAGTGTTTGGTAAGGCTAGATTCTGCTTTAGCTTCTGTTACTTTTGCTCAGAAGTTAGAAGCAAGAATTTGATGTTTCTACCTGCTTCTGCTTTTTTATTTATGGTATAACATTAAAAAATAATATTTATATCTTTAAATAATATAACATTTTATCTGATTGCCACTTAACCTAATTTTATCTCCTCAATCATATTGTACTAATATTTATTTTTAAATAAAATTTTATATTTTTATAAAATTTCAATCATATTGTATATTTTCAGAATTATATATATATATATATATTATATTTATATAAATTATATTATTTGTTATTTTGTATTAATTTTATATATTTTTTCAAATATTCAAATTATAAAAAAATAATTTTAATACAATATTTAAAATATAATAATAATTATATCACTATTTAAAATATAATAATAATTACGTGAACAAATTATTGATAGTATCGAAATTATATTTAAATAATTAAAAATGAATAATTTATATAGTTTAAGGATATTATTGTCATTCAATTAAAAATTAAGCTTGGAAGCAATTATTCTCCCAAACACTCAAACTTTATCTTGTATCAGCTTTTGGCTTTTATTTTCAAACACTGCTTACTTTAGCTTCTTACTAACTTCAAGATAATCACCACAAGAATCACTTTTCAAGAAATAAAGCTCTCCCAAACACTCCCCTAGTGAACCTTGGTTGATATTTCTATGGATTTTATTGTAGGTTTACCAAGGTCAAAACGAGGTATGGATTCCATTTTTGTGGTCGTAGACAGATTTTCCAAAATGACTCATTTTATTCCTTGTAGGAAAACAGATGATGCTAACCATATTGCTGAACTCTTTTTTAGGGACATTGTACGACTTCATGATGCTAACCTGAGTAAGTGCCTCCATTTGAAGCCTAGTAGGATCTCGCTTAGGGGAATTAGGTGTTCTTTCCCCACTCATGCTTGCAACAAAAAGAAGATGACAAGGACAATTACAAAATAAATGTTTGAAGTACCTCACCACTCTACTCACGTGTTTGCACTCAAATTTAGCCACTCAGCTTCCTTTATAAGCTCTTAAGAAAAGAACCTTATCAATGATTTCTTTTTCAAAACAGCAAGTAGACGATTGAGTGAGCAAGAAACCAACAAGAAAATATAAGTAGAACAAGAGAAATAAACGGATAGAACAAGAAATTCAACAACGATCAAGAGCAATGAGAGGAATATTGAGTCCTTTTAATTCACAAATCCCTTTTTTTTGTTTTCTTTGGTGCTGCCTAGAAAATTTTTTTCCCGAATTTTTTTTTTCAACTAGAAACACAATGACTCTAGTAGCAGCCTTTTTTTTAAGTTTAGGACTCAAATAGAGAACAGAAATTGGGGACAAATAGACATGGAAAATGAAAAGATACCAACGGAATACTATGGATGAGAGATCAACGAAGATGAACAAGAACAAAAAGAATTTTTTTTTTGAATTGACAAACAAAACACAAACCTGAAAATCAAGGAACTCGGCTCTGATACCAAATAATAAGATCGCCTTGAATTGAATCGCCTTGAATTTCAGTTTGGGGAAGGATATTGACGCCACACTCAAGAAAGATAAGAAGGTGAGTGATAAGTCATGGGTGTTTTGATCGCCACAAGTTGCCTTGATAAGATCAGATTTAGTTCTTAGCCTAAGAACTCGAAGGAAGCTCTCACAATAGAGAAAACTTAGATTTCATTCCAATCCAAAAACTACTTAGCCATACAAGAGTTTCCCTATATATAGACTTAGTGGAAGTTGAAACATCAACCTCTACTAAACTTCCCACTAAGTACTAATTATGCACCATTATTATGCATGCATGAATGCATGTCATTTATTTTCCACTAATGTAACCACTAATCACTAATGATAGCTTAGTAACTCTCAAAAAGGCATTAAAACCCACCAAAGGACTTCAAAAACACTCTAGAAAAACCCCCAAAAATACATACGAAAATGGTTCTCATGTTGGCTCAATTTCATTTTAGTTGAAGAAATGTGATCCATTTAGTTGTTGCCTCCATTGTGCATTGATCCTCCTTTTTCCTTGAGCTCCAATATTAAGCCTTCCAAGGCTTGCTTCATTTGTTTAGTCTTGGACCTTGTCATGGGTCCTCCAATTCCCTTCAATGCCTCTTCATCCTCGGCTTTGTCTTGTAAGCTTGAAACCCCTCCTTGGCTTTCATCATTCCCTCCTTCTTTAGGTGAATTTGTGCTCGAATTTAGGTCCTTATCACCTACATCAACAGGACACAAATCAGCCACATTAAATGTTGCACTAACATACTCACCGGGCAAGTCAATCTTGTAAGCATTGTCATTAATCCTTTCCAATACTTGGAATGGTCCATCTCCTCTTGGCCGAAGTTTTGATTTCCTTTGGGCAGGAACCTTTCCTTCCTCATATGAACCCACACCCAATCACAGGGTTCAAGAACAACTCTTTTTCTCCCTTTATTGGCTCTATTTGCATATTGCTCCATTTTCTTCTCAATTTGAGCTTTAACTTGCTCATGAAGCTTCTTCACATATTCTGCCTTTGTTTTGCCATCCTTGTGAACTAAAGAAGAAGTATTACGTAAAGGAAGCAAATCAAAAGGTGTTAGTGGATGATCCCATAAACAATCTCAAAAGGAGAAAATTGAGTAGTAGAATGACAGCCCGCCCTATTGTAAGCAAATTCAACATGGGGTAAACATTCTTCCCAAGATGTTCTTCTTAATAATTGCTCTAAGAAGAGTAGAAAGAGTCTTATTTACCACCTCAGTTTGGCCATCAGTTTGAGGGTGGCATGTGGTGGAGAAAAGAAGCTTTGTTCCCAGCTTGTTCCATAAGGTCCTCCAAAAATGGCTTAAAAATTTGGTGTCACGATCTGAAACAATGCTCCTAGGCATGCCATGAAGTCTTATCACCTCTTTGAAAAACAAATCTGCCACATGAGTTGCATCATCCACTTTGTGGCAAGGTATGAAGTGCGCCATCTTGGAAAATCTATCAACTACCACAAAAATGGAGTCCTTACCTTTTTGAGTGCGTGGTAGCCATAAAACAAAATCCATAGACAAGTCAGTCCACGGAAAATCAGGAATAGGCAAAGGAGTGTAAAGTCCATGAGGTGATACCTTGGATTTTGCTTTTCTACATACAATGCACCATTCACAAAATTTCTGCACATCATGCTTCATGTGTGGCCAATGAAAATGTTCATGCAACATTTCTAAGGTCTTTTGAACCCCAAAGTGACCCATTAAACCCCCCTCATGTGCTTCCCTAACTAGCAATTCACGCATGGATCCTCTAGGCACACAAAATCTATTATTCTTAAACATTTTGTGATTTCTTTTCACAGATAGCATATAATTGGGTGAATTCATTATCATGGACATATAATTCTGTAATATGTTCAAAGCCAAGCAATTTAATTTCGAGTGTAGCAAGTAAATTATACCTTCTTGAAAGTGCATCTACTACAACATTTGCCCTTCCTTGCTTGTGCTTAATCATATAAGAAAATTGTTCAAGAAATTCAACCCACTTGGCATGCCTTTTGTTGAGCTTCCCCTGCCTTTTCAAATACTTCAAAGATTCATGATCACTATGAATGACAAATTCTTTAGGCAAAAGATAATGCTGCCATGTTTGCAAAGCTCTAACAAGTGCATACAATTCTATATCATAAGTGGAATAGTTGAGAGTGGTGCCACCTAACTTCTCACTAAAATATGCAATAGGATGACCATCTTGAAGTAAAACAGCCCCAATACCTACATGAGATGCATCACATTCAATTTCAAATGATTTGGAAAAATCAAGCAAAGCGAGAATGGGTGCGTGTGTGAGTTTGTCCTTAAGTGCTTGAAATGCATTTTCTTGATTCTCACCCCATTTAAAACTCATATTTTTCCTAAGAATTTCATTTAGGGGTACTGCCAATGTGTTAAAATCCTTCACAAACCTTCGATAGAAACTTGCCAACCCATGGAAGCTCCTAACCTCACTCACAGTTTTAGGAGTTGGCCAATCTCTAATGGCCTTAACTTTCCCTTCATCAACCTGCACTCCTCTAGAACTTATGACAAACCCAAGAAAACCCACATGATCAGTGCAAAAAGAACACTTTTCTAAGTTAGCATATAGTTTCTCCTTTCAAGGGACATGTAAGACAGATTGGAGATGTGCAATATGCTCAACAAGACTCTTGGAATATACCAAAATATCATCAAAGTATACTACCATAAATTTTCCAAGAAAATCTCGTAAAACATGGTTCATAAGCCTCATAAATGTGCTTGGCGCATTAGTTAACCCAAAAGGCATTACCAACCATTCATACAATCTATATTTAGTTTTGAAAGCAGTTTTCCATTCATCCCCTTCCCTTATCCTAATTTGATGGTACCCACTTTTCAAATCAATTTTAGAAAAGAAGCAAGCACCATGCAATTCATCAAACAAATCATCAAGTCTAGGGATAGGATGTCTATACCGAATTGTGATGTTGTTGATTGCTCTATAGTCAGTGCACATCCTCCATGATCCATCCTTTTTAGGTACCAAAATTACGGGTATAGCACAAGGACTTAAGCTCTCCCTAACCCATCCTTTTTGCAATAACTCCACTTGATTTTGTATCTCCTTTGTTTCTTGAGGGTTGCTCCTATAAGCTGGCCTATTGGGTAGAGAAGCACCAGGAATAAGGTCTATTTGGTGTTCTATCCCCCTCATTGGTGGCAAACCGTCAGGTGCTTCCTTGGGAAAGACATCCTCAAAATCCTGCAAAATTAAAACAACATCACTAGGCAAAGAGTTAGTGTTAAGTTTCCTTGCACAAAAGAAGAAATATAGGCTGCCTTGTCAAATAAGCTCTCTTCACCTCACATCCTCTTGTAAACAAATTTTCTATTTTTCTCTCTTTCTTTTCCTCATTCTCTCTTTTCTTTTGAATTTTATCCTCAAAATCAATTATTTTCAATTTCACACACTCTTTCTCTTTCTTAAGCTCTCGCTCTTCTTTTTCTCTTTTCTCTCTCATTTTTATTTGATCCTCACAAACCTCCCTAGGTGATAATGGTACAAGTGTGACTTTGCGAGAATTGTGAACAAGAGAGAACTTGTTGGAGAATCCATCATGGTGAACTCGCCTATCAAACTGCCAAGGTCCAAGAAGAATGTGGCTTGCCTCCATAAGTACAATATCACATAGAACTTGATCTTCATATTTGCCAATGGAGAAATTAATCAACACTTGCTGATTTACTACCAATTCACCACTATTAGTTAGCCATTGGAGTTTATATGGCCTTGCATGTGGTGTAGTCTTTAGGTTGAGTTTGCACATTGGTGCAACTCCCACCATCAATGATCATAGAGCATGTTTTACCATGAATAAGGCAGCAGGTATGAAAAATATTTTCTCTTTGGTCCTCCCCATGCTCCTTGGCTTGACTCCCCAATAACCTCCTAATCACCAAGAGATCTCCATCTTGTGCATAGGCTGCTTGATGTGGACCAAGGAGGGGATACAAGCTTACAAGACAAAGCCATAGAGGAAGAGGCATTGTGATGTGGACCAAGGAGGGGATACAAGCTTACAAGACAAAGCCATAGAGGAAGAGGCATTGAAAGGAATTGGAGGACCCATGACAAGATCCAAGACTAAGAGAATGAAGCAAGCTTTGGAAGGCTTAATAATGGAGCTCAAGGAGAAGAAGGATCAATGCACAATGGAGGCAACAACTAAATGGATCACATTCCTTCAAATTGAAAGTGAAATTGAGCCCACATGAAGACAAAACTTGAAGGCCCAAAACCACATGATCCAAGATGCATTCAAGGGCTACAAGTGTCCAATTTTCGTGGGTATTTTTGGGGGAATTTTCTGAAGTTATTTTTGATGTCTTTTGGTGGGTTTTTAATGCTTTTGGGAGTTCCTAAGCTAGTATTAGGGAATTGTGGGAAATAAACATCATGCATGCATGCATGCATGATAATGGTGCATAATTAGTGCTTAGTGGGAAATGTGGTAGAGGTTAATGTTTCAACCTCCACTAAGTCTATATATAGGAGAACTCTTGTATGACCAAGGCATGTTAAGTTTGAATGAAATCAGAGTTTTCTCTATTGTGAGAGCTTCCTTTGGTTCTCAGGCAAAGAACTCATCGTGATCTTATCAAGGCAACTTGTGGCGATCGAAACCCCCATGACTTATCACTCACCCTCTCATCTTTCTTGAGTGTGGCGTCAATATCCTTCCCTACATCTGAATTTCAAGGCGATCCATTCCAAGGTGCTTATCATTTGGTATCAGAGCCTTGGCTCCTTGATTTTCAGGTTTGCGTTTTGTTCTTCTTCATTTGTGTTCTTGTTCATCTTTGTTAATCTCTCATCCATAGTATTCCATTGGTGTTTTCCTTCTCCAACTCTATTTATCGCTTCTCTATTTGGGTCCTAAACTCAAAAAAAAAAAAAAAAAGGTGTTACTTGAGTCATTGTGTTTTTTGACTGAAGAAAAAAAAAGGACAAAAAGGAAATTCGAAAAAAAAAACAAAAAAAAAAAAAGAAGGAAGATCGGCGAATTGAAAGGACCCAATATTTCTCTCATTGCTCTTGATCGTTGCTGAATTTCTTGTTCTAACCGTTTATTTCTCTTTTCTACTCATATTCTCTTGTTGGTTTCTTGCTCACTTGATTGTCTACTTGTTGTCTTGAGAAAATCGTTGATAAGGTTCTTTTCTTAAGGGCTTATAAAGGAAGCTGAGTGGATAAATTTGAGTGCAACCACGTGAGGCGAGTGGTGAGGTCTTTCTAACATTTCTTGTGTAATTTTCCTTGTCATCTTTTTTTTTGTTGCAAGCATGAGTGGGGAAAACTCCCCTAGGCAAGATCCTAATAGGCTTCAAATGGAGGCGCTTACTCAACACTTTGAGAGAATGCTTCAAAGACAACTTGAAGGCTTACATGAAAGGATGGACCGACTTGAAGGAGGAAGAGTTTCCAACCATGGGGGAAATTCTAATCATGAAGAATCTCATCCGGGAAGTGACCTATTCTATAGTTCTCCAAGAGAAAGAAGGAGGCGTGAAGGGGGACGAAGACACGAAAGAGGAGGTAGAAACCATCAACATGAAGACGATCTAAGAGGGGTGAAAGTCAAGGTACCTTCCTTCCAAGGGAGGAATGACCCCGACACATATCTTGAGTGGGAAATGAAAATAGAGCAAATCTTCTCATGCCACAATTACCCTGATGCAAAGAAAGTGAAGGTGGCTGCCCTTGAGTTCACCGATTATGCTTTAATTTGGTGGGATCAAATGCAAAAGGAGAGAAGAAGGTATGGAGAGCACCCTATCAACACTTGGGGTGAAATGAAGACTTTGATGAGAAGGAGATTTGTGCCTTCCCACTACCATAGGGAGTTGCACAACAAATTGCAAAGACTCATCCAAGGGAGTAGGAGTGTGGATGAGTATTACAAGGAGATGGAGGTGGCTTTGATTAGGGCCAATATTGAGGAGGAAAGAGAAGCAACTATGGCTCGATTTCTCCATGGCCTAAACCGAGATATTGGAGACATTGTAGAGCTACAACATTATGTGGAGCTTGAAGACTTAGTTCATCAAGCAATGAAAGTGGAGCAACAATTAAAGAGAAAGGGCGTTATGAAAAGACCATCTTCTTCAAACTACTCTTCAAATTGGAAGGACAAGCCAAAGAAGGAGGGTTCCTCTTCTAATTCAAAGGAGGTAACAAGTGCTAAGAAGCCTTTTCCTACTACTACTTCTTCTACTTCTAAGAGCGGGATATCAAGTGCTTCAAGTGTTTGGGAAAAGGACATATCGCATCCGAATGCCCGAATAAGAAGACTATGGTGGTTAGGGATAATGGGAGCATCTCTAGTGAAGAAACTTCTTCTCATTCTTCTTCTTCAAGCGATGAGGAACATGATGGAGCAGCCTATGCGCAAGATGGCGATCTCTTGGTGGTTAGAAGGTTATTAGGAAGTCAAGCCAAGGAGCATGAGGAGGACCAAAGAGAGAATATTTTTCATACTCGTTGCCTTATTCAAGGTAAAACATGCTCTATGATCATTGATGGTGGAAGTTGCACCAATGGCTAAGTAATAATGGTGAATTGGTGGTGAATCAACAAGTGATGATTAATTTCTCCATTGGAAAATATGAAGATCAAGTTCTATGTGATATTGTACCTATGGAGGCAAGCCACATTCTTCTTGGAAGACCTTGGCAGTTTGATAGGCGAGCTCACCATGATGGATTCTCCAACAAGTTCTCATTTCTTCACAATTCCCACAAAGTCACACTTGTACCATTATCACCTAGGGAGGTTTGTGCGGATCAAAAAAAAATGCGAGAGAAAAGAGAAAAAGAAGAGCGAGAGCTTAAGAAAAAGAAAGGAGAGAATGAGGAAAAGAAAAGAGAGAATGAGGAAAAGAAAGAGAGAATGAGGAAAGAAAAGAAAAGAGAGAATGAGGAAAAGAAAAGAGAGAACGAGGAAAAGAAAGAGAGAAGAATAGAAAATTTGTTTGCAAGAGGAAGTGAGGTGAAGAGAGCTTATTTGACAAGGCAACCTATATTTCTTCTTTTGTGCAAGGAAACTTGCTTGGAAACTAATACTAACTCCTTGCCCAGTGATGTTGTTGCTATTTTGCAGGACTTTGAGGATGTGTTTCCCCAGGAAGTACCTCACGGTTTGCCACCAATGAGGGGAATAGAACACCAAATGGACCTTATTCCTGGTGCTTCTCTTCCCAATAGGCCTGCCTATAGGAGCAACCCTCAAGAAACAAAGGAGATACAGAATCAAGTGGAGGAGTTATTACAAAAAGGATGGGTGAGAGAGAGCTTAAGTCCTTGTGCTGTACCAGTAATTTTGGTACCTAAAAAGGATGGATCATGGAGGATGTGCACGGACTGTAGAGCTATCAACAACATCACAATTCGGTATCGACATCCTATCCCTAGACTTGATGATTTACTTGATGAATTGCATGGTGCTTGCTTCTTTACTAAGATTGATTTGAAAAGTGGGTACCATCAAATTAGGATAAGGGAAGGGGATGAATGGAAAACTGCTTTCAAAACTAAATATGGATTGTATGAATGGTTGGTAATGCCTTTTGGGTTAACTAATGCGCCAAGCACTTTTATGAGGCTTATGAACCATGTTTTACGAGAATTCCTAGGAAAATTTGTGGTAGTATACTTTGATGATATTTTGGTATATTCCAAGAGTTTGGTTGAGCATGTAGCACATCTCAAATCTGTCTTGCATGTCCTTAGAAAGGAGAGACTGTATGCTAACTTAGAAAAGTGTTCTTTTTGCACTGATCATGTGGTTTTTCTTGGATTTGTCATAAGTTCTAAAGGAGTGCAGGTTGATGAAGAGAAGGTTAAGGCCATTAGAGATTGGCCAACCCCCAAAACTGTGAGTGAGGTTAGGAGCTTCCATGGGTTGGCAAGTTTCTATAGAAGGTTTGTGAAGGATTTTAGCACACTGGCAGCACCCCTAAATGAAATTGTCAAGAAAAATATGAGTTTTAAGTGGGGAGAGAATCAAGAAAATGCATTTCAAGCACTTAAGGACAAACTCACACATGCACCCATTCTTGCTTTGCCTGATTTTTCCAAATCATTTGAAATTGAATGTGATGCATCTCATGTGGGTATTGGGGCTGTTTTACTTCAAAATGGACATCCCATTGCATATTTTAGTGAGAAGATAGGTGGCGCCACTCTCAACTATTCCACTTATGATATAGAATTGTATGCACTTGTTAGAGCTTTGCAAACATGGCAGCACTATCTTTTGCCTAAAGAATTTGTTATTCATAGTGATCATGAATCTTTGAAGTATTTGAAAGGGCAGGGGAAGCTCAACAAAAGGCATGCCAAATGGGTTGAATTTCTTGAACAATTTCCGTATGTGATTAAGCATAAGCAAGGAAAGGTAAATGTTGTAGCAGATGCACTTTCACGAAGGTATAATTTGCTTGTTACACTTGAAACTAAATTACTTGGCTTTGAACATATCAAAGAGTTGTATGAACATGATAGTGACTTCTCTGAATTATATGCTGCGTGTGAAAAGAAATCACAAAATGGGTTTGTTAGGCATGATAATTACTTGTTTAAGAACAATAGACTTTGTGTGCCTAGAGGATCCATGCGTGAATTGCTAGTTAGGGAAGCACATGAGGGGGGTCTAATGGGACACTTTGGGGTTCAAAAGACCTTAGAAATGTTGCATGAACATTTTCATTGGCCACACTTAAGGCATGATGTGCAAAAATTTTGTGAAAAGTGCATTGTGTGCAGAAAAGCAAAATCTAAGGTATCACCTCATGGACTTTACACTCCTTTGCCTATTCCTGATTCCCCTTGGATTGACTTGTCTATGGATTTTGTTGTAGGGCTACCACGCACTCAAAAAGGTAAGGACTCCATTTTTGTGGTAGTTGATAGATTTTCTAAGATGGCACACTTCATACCTTGCCACAAAGTGGATGATGCAACTCATGTGGCAGATTTGTTTTTCAAAGAGGTTGTAAGACTTCATGGCATGCCTAGGAGCATTGTTTCAGATCGTGACACCAAATTCTTAAGTCATTTTTGGAGGACCTTATGGAACAAACTAGGAACAAAGCTTCTTTTCTCCACTACATGTCACCCTCAAACTGACGGCCAAACTGAGGTGGTAAATAGGACTCTTTCTACTCTTCTTAGAGCAATTATTAAGAAGAACATTAAGTCTTGGGAAGAATGTTTACCTCATGTTGAATTTGCTTATAATAGGGCTGTCCATTCTACTACTCAATTTTCCCCTTTTGAGATTGTTTATGGGTTCAATCCGCTAACACCTCTTGATTTGCTTCCTTTACCTAACACTTCTTCTTTAGTTCACAAGGATGGTCAAGCAAAGGCAGAATATGTGAAAAAGCTTCATGAGCAAGTTAAAGCTCAAATTGAGAAGAAAATGGAGCAATATGCGAAGAGAGCCAATAAAGGGAGAAAAAGAGTTGTCCTTGAACCCGGTGATTGGGTGTGGGTTCATATGAGAAAGGAAAGGTTTCCTGCCCAAAGGAAATCAAAGCTTCAACCAAGAGGAGATGGACCATTCCAAGTGTTGGAAAGAATTAATGACAATGCTTACAAAATTGACTTGCCCGGTGAGTATGGTGTTAGTGCAACATTTAATGTGGCTGATTTGCGTCCATTTGATGTAGGTGATGAAGATCTAAATTCGAGGACGAATTCACCTAAAGAAGGAGGGAATGATGTGGACCAAGGAGGGGATACAAGCTTACAAGACAAAGCCATAGAGGAAGAGGCATTGAAAGGAATTGGAGGACCCATGACAAGATCCAAGACTAAGAGAATGAAGCAAGCTTTGGAAGGCTTAATAATGGAGCTCAAGGAGAAGAAGGATCAATGCACAATGGAGGCAACAACTAAATGGATCACATTCCTTCAAATTGAAAGTGAAATTGAGCCCACATGAAGACAAAACTTGAAGGCCCAAAACCACATGATCCAAGATGCATTCAAGGGCTACAAGTGTCCAATTTTCGTGGGTATTTTTGGGGGAATTTTTGGTGGGTTTTTAATGCTTTTGGGAGTTCCTAAGCTAGTATTAGGGAATTGTGGGAAATAAACATCATGCATGCATGCATGCATGATAATGGTGCATAATTAGTGCTTAGTGGGAAGTGTGGTAGAGGTTAATGTTTCAACCTCCACTAAGTCTATATATAGGAGAACTCTTGTATGGCCAAGGCATGTTAAGTTTGAATGAAATCAGAGTTTTCTCTATTGTGAGAGCTTCCTTTGGTTCTTAGGCAAAGAACTAATCGTGATCTTATCAAGGCAACTTGTGGCGATCGAAACCCCCATGACTTATCACTCACCCTCTCATCTTTCTTGAGTGTGGCGTCAATATCCTTCCCTACATCTGAATTTCAAGGCGATCCATTCCAAGGTGCTTATCATTTCCCCATCGCTTGAGGAAGAGGAATGAGAAGAAATTTCTTCACTAGAGATAATCTCATTATCCCTCACCACAATGTCTTCTTATTCGGGCATTCCAATGCAATATGTCCTTTTCCCAAACACCTAAAGCACTTGATTTCCCTACTCTTAGAACTAGAAGAAGAATTAGTAGCACTTGATTTCCCAAACACCACAATGTCTTCTTCTTAGTGCTTGTTACCTCCTTAGAATTAGAAGAAGAACCCTCCTTCTTTGGCTTGAAGTAACAAGAAAAGTCGAGATCCGACTAAACCTCTGTGACTATGATAATGTATGACCTTGTCCTTCTATCCTTGATATCTAGATTGACCAATGAGGCATAGACCGTGTCATCCTCAGTCAATCTTGTGTTTCTTGATCCCCGAGTAGACTCACTCAAACAAATGAGCTCAATATCTCATACTGACTCATTTGAGCATGACCATGCGTTTTAGTAGTCCTATTCGATCAAGGGGCCCATAGATATCACTCCAGTCATATAGGAGGGATAGATCCCATCTACATCACTCATATCCCTCCGCATAATTCATTTCATACCCAATGATCGCCTTTATAGTCCACCCTGTTACGGGTGACGTTTGACGATACCAAAGTACATAACTCCTTATGTAGGGAACCGTAGTGACTTCAGGTCTAAGGACTATTCATACCAATAGTTATATGAGAAAGTTTATGACACTCATATGACAATCTATGAAACTTTCTCATGGCAGGTCATTCACATTCTCCAATGTATACCCATGTGTCAACTTGATATCACATATCCATGACTTGTGAGCTCAAGTCTTAGTTAATCAAGCAATGAAAGTGCAGCAACAATTAAAGAGAAAGGGCATTATGAAGAAATCATCTTCTTCAAACTACTCTTCAAGTTGGAAGGACAAGCCAAAGAAGGAGGGTTCTTCTTCTAATTCTAAGGAGGTAACAAGCACTAAGAAGAAGACATTGTGGTGTTTGGGAAATCAAGTGCTACTAATTCTTCTTCTAGTTCTAAGAGTAGGGAAATCAAGTGCTTTAGGTGTTTGGGAAAAGGACATATTGCATTGGAATGCCCGAATAAGAAGACATTGTGGTGAGGGATAATGAGATTATCTCTAGTGA
>JAGFNQ010004773.1:15819-69396 GCA_024364735.1 Boesenbergia rotunda | reverse complement strand
TCCCTTGGAAGGAAGGTACCTTGACTTTCACCCCTCTTAGATCGTCTTCATGTTGATGGTTTCTACCTCCTCTTTCGTGTCTTCGTCCCCCTTCACGCCTCCTTCTTTCTCTTGGAGAACTATAGAATAGGTCACTTCCCGGATGAGATTCTTCATGATTAGAATTTCCCCCATGGTTGGAAACTCTTCCTCCTTCAAGTCGGTCCATCCTTTCATGTAAGCCTTCAAGTTGTCTTTGAAGCATTCTCTCAAAGTGTTGAGTAAGCGCCTCCATTTGAAGCCTATTAGGATCTTGCCTAGGGGAGTTTTCCCCACTCATGCTTGCAACAAAAAAAAGATGACAAGGAAAATTGCACAAGAAATGTTAGAAAGACCTCACCACTCGCCTCACGTGGTTGCACTCAAATTTATCCACTCAGCTTCCTTTATAAGCCCTTAAGAAAAGAACCTTATCAACGATTTTCTCAAGACAACAAGTAGACAATCAAGTGAGCAAGAAACCAACAAGAGAATATGAGTAGAACAAGAGAAATAAACGGTTAGAACAAGAAATTCAGCAACGATCAAGAGCAATGAGAGAAATATTGGGTCCTTTCAATTCGCCGATCTTCCTTCTTTTTTTTTTTTTTTTTTTTCGAATTTCCTTTTTGTCCTTTTTTTTTCTTCAGTAAAAAACACAATGACTCAAGTAACACCTTTTTTTTTTTTTTTTTTTGAGTTTAGGACCCAAATAGAGAAGCGATAAATAGAGTTGGAGAATGAAAACACCAATGGAATACTATGGATGAGAGATTAACAAAGATGAACAAGAACACAAATGAAGAAGAACAAAACGCAAACCTGAAAATCAAGGAGCCAAGGCTCTGATACCAAATGATAAGCACCTTGGAATGGATCGCCTTGAAATTCAGATGTAGGGAAGGATATTGACGCCACACTCAAGAAAGATGAGAGGGTGAGTGATAAGTCATGGGGGTTTCGATCGCCACAAGTTGCCTTGATAAGATCACGATTAGTTCTTTGCCTAAGAACCAAAGGAAGCTCTCACAATAGAGAAAACTCTGATTTCATTCAAACTTAACATGCCTTGGTCATACAAGAGTTCTCCTATATATAGACTTAGTGGAGGTTGAAACATTAACCTCTACCACATTCCCACTAAGCACTAATTATGCACCATTATCATGCATGCATGCATGCATGATGTTTATTTCCCACAATTCCCTAATACTAGCTTAGGAACTCCCAAAAGCATTAAAAACCCACCAAAAGACATCAAAAATAACTTCAGAAAATTCCCCCAAAAATACCCACGAAAATTGGACACTTGTAGCCCTTGAATGCATCTTGGATCATGTGGTTTTGGGCCTTCAAGTTTTGTCTTCATGTGGGCTCAATTTCACTTTCAATTTGAAGGAATGTGATCCATTTAGTTGTTGCCTCCATTGTGCATTGATCCTTCTTCTCCTTGAGCTCCATTATTAAGCCTTCCAAAGCTTGCTTCATTCTCTTAGTCTTGGATCTTGTCATGGGTCCTCCAATTCCTTTCAATGCCTCTTCCTCTATGGCTTTGTCTTGTAAGCTTGTATCCCCTCCTTGGTCCACATCATTCCCTCCTTCTTTAGGTGAATTCGTCCTCGAATTTAGATCTTCATCACCTACATCAAATGGACGCAAATCAGCCACATTAAATGTTGCACTAACACCATACTCACCGGGCAAGTCAATTTTGTAAGCATTGTCATTAATTCTTTCCAACACTTGGAATGGTCCATCTCCTCTTGGTTGAAGCTTTGATTTCCTTTGGGCAGGAAACCTTTCCTTTCTCATATGAACCCACACCCAATCACCGGGTTCAAGGACAACTCTTTTTCTCCCTTTATTGGCTCTCTTCGCATATTGCTCCATTTTCTTCTCAATTTGAGCTTTAACTTGCTCATGAAGCTTTTTCACATATTCTGCCTTTGCTTGACCATCCTTGTGAACTAAAGAAGAAGTGTTAGGTAAAGGAAGCAAATCAAGAGGTGTTAGCGGATTGAACCCATAAACAATCTCAAAAGGGGAAAATTGAGTAGTAGAATGGACAGCCCTATTATAAGCAAATTCAACATGAGGTAAACATTCTTCCCAAGACTTAATGTTCTTCTTAATAATTGCTCTAAGAAGAGTAGAAAGAGTCCTATTTACCACCTCAGTTTGGCCGTCAGTTTGAGGGTGACATGTAGTGGAGAAAAGAAGCTTTGTTCCTAGTTTGTTCCATAAGGTCCTCCAAAAATGACTTAAGAATTTGGTGTCACGATCTGAAACAATGCTCCTAGGCATGCCATGAAGTCTTACAACCTCTTTGAAAAACAAATCTGCCACATGAGTTGCATCATCCACTTTGTGGCAAGGTATGAAGTGTGCCATCTTAGAAAATCTATCAACTACCACAAAAATGGAGTCCTTACCTTTTTGAGTGCGTGGTAGCCCTACAACAAAATCCATAGACAAGTCAATCCAAGGGGAATCAGGAATAGGCAAAGGAGTGTAAAGTCCATGAGGTGATACCTTAGATTTTGCTTTTCTGCACACAATGCACTTTTCACAAAATTTTTGCACATCATGCCTTAAGTGTGGCCAATGAAAATGTTCATGCAACATTTCTAAGGTCTTTTGAACCCCAAAGTGTCCCATTAGACCCCCCTCATGTGCTTCCCTAACTAGCAATTCACGCATGGATCCTCTAGGCACACAAAGTCTATTGTTCTTAAACAAGTAATTATCATGCCTAACAAACCCATTTTGTGATTTCTTTTCACACGCAGCATATAATTCAGAGAAGTCACTATCATGTTCATACAACTCTTTGATATGTTCAAAGCCAAGTAATTTAGTTTCAAGTGTAAAAGGGAATGACCCCGACACATATCTTGAGTGGGAAATGAAAATAGAGCAAATCTTCTCATGCCACAATTACCCTGATGCCAAGAAAGTGAAGGTGGCTGCCTTGAGTTCACCGATTATGCTTTAATTTGGTGGGATCAAATGCAAAAGGAGAGAAGAAGGTATGGAGAGCACCCTATCAACACTTGGGGTGAAATGAAGACTTTGATGAGAAGGAGATTTGTGCCTTCCCACTACCATAGGGAGTTGCACAACAAATTGCAAAGACTCATCCAAGGGAGTAGGAGGTGGATGAGTATTACAAGGAGATGGAGGTGGCTTTGATTAGGGCCAATATTGAGGAGGAAAGAGAAGCAACTATGGCTCGATTTCTCCATGGCCTAAACCGAGATATTGGAGACATTGTAGAGCTACAACATTATGTGGAGCTTGAAGACTTAGTTCATCAAGCAATGAAAGTGGAGCAACAATTAAAGAAAAGGGCGTTATGAAAAGACCATCTTCTTCAAACTACTCTTCAAATTGGAAGGACAAGCCAAAGAAGGAGGGTTCCTCTTCTAATTCAAAGGAGGTAACAAGCGCTAAGAAGCCTTTTCCTACTACTACTTCTTCTACTTCTAAGAGCAGGGGATATCAAGTGCTTCAAGTGTTTGGGAAAAAGGACATATCGCATCCGAATGCCCGAATAAGAAGACTATGGTGGTTAGGGATAATGGGAGCATCTCTAGTGAAGAAACTTCTTCTCATTCTTCTTCTTCAAGCGATGAGGAACATGATGGAGCAGCCTATGCGCAAGATGGCGATCTCTTGGTGGTTAGAAGGTTATTAGGAAGTCAAGCCAAGGAGCATGAGGAGGACCAAAGAGAGAATATTTTTCATACTCGTTGTCTTATTCAAGGTAAAACATGCTCTATGATCATTGATGGTGGAAGTTGCACCAATGTGGCAAGCACTAGGTTGGTTACCAAACTCAACCTCAAGACTACACCGCATGCAAGACCATATAAACTCCAATGGCTAAGTAATAGTGGTGAATTGGTGGTGAATCAACAAGTGATGATTAATTTCTCCATTGGAAAATATGAAGATCAAGTTCTATGTGATATTGTACCTATGGAGGCAAGCCACATTCTTCTTGGAAGACCTTGGCAGTTTGATAGGCGAGCTCACCATGATGGATTCTCCAACAAGTTCTCATTTCTTCACAATTCCACAAAGTCACACTTGTACCATTATCACCTAGGGAGGTTTGTGCGGATCAAAAAAAAATGCGAGAGAAAAAGAAGAGCGAGAGCTTAAGAAAAAGAAAGGAGAGAATGAGGAAAAGAAAAGAGAGAATGAGGAAAAGAAAGAGAGAATGAGGAAAGAAAAGAAAAGAGAGAATGAGGAAAAGAAAAGAGAGAACGAGGAAAAGAAAGAGAGAAGAATAGAAAATTTGTTTGCAAGAGGAAGTGAGGTGAAGAGAGCTTATTTGACAAGGCAACCTATATTTCTTCTTTTGTGCAAGGAAACTTGCTTGGAAACTAATACTAACTCCTTGCCCAGTGATGTTGTTGCTATTTTGCAGGACTTTGAGGATGTGTTTCCCCAGGAAGTACCTCACGGTTTGCCACCAATGAGGGGAATAGAACACCAAATGGACCTTATTCCTGGTGCTCCTCTTCCCAATAGGCCTGCCTATAGGAGCAACCCTCAAGAAACAAAGGAGATACAGAATCAAGTGGAGGAGTTATTACAAAAAGGATGGGTGAGAGAGAGCTTAAGTCCTTGTGCTGTACCAGTAATTTTGGTACCTAAAAAGGATGGATCATGGAGGATGTGCACGGACTGTAGAGCTATCAACAACATCACAATTCGGTATCGACATCCTATCCCTAGACTTGATGATTTACTTGATGAATTGCATGGTGCTTGCTTCTTTACTAAGATTGATTTGAAAAGTGGGTACCATCAAATTAGGATAAGGGAAGGGGATGAATGGAAAACTGCTTTCAAAACTAAATATGGATTGTATGAATGGTTGGTAATGCCTTTTGGGTTAACTAATGCGCCAAGCACTTTTATGAGGCTTATGAACCATGTTTTACGAGAATTCCTAGGAAAATTTGTGGTAGTATACTTTGATGATATTTTGGTATATTCCAAGAGTTTGGTTGAGCATGTAGCACATCTCAAATCTGTCTTGCATGTCCTTAGAAAGGAGAGACTGTATGCTAACTTAGAAAAGTATTCTTTTTGCACTGATCATGTGGTTTTTCTTGGATTTGTCATAAGTTCTAAAGGAGTGCAGGTTGATGAAGAGAAGGTTAAGGCCATTAGAGATTGGCCAACCCCCAAAACTGTGAGTGAGGTTAGGAGCTTCCATGGGTTGGCAAGTTTCTATAGAAGGTTTGTGAAGGATTTTAGCACACTGGCAGCACCCCTAAATGAAATTGTCAAGAAAAATATGAGTTTTAAGTGGGGAGAGAATCAAGAAAATGCATTTCAAGCACTTAAGGACAAACTCACACATGCACCCATTCTTGCTTTGCCTGATTTTTCCAAATCATTTGAAATTGAATGTGATGCATCTCATGTGGGTATTGGGGTTGTTTTACTTCAAAATGGACATCCCATTGCATATTTTAGTGAGAAGATAGGTGGCGCCACTCTCAACTATTCCACTTATGATATAGAATTGTATGCACTTGTTAGAGCTTTGCAAACATGGCAGCACTATCTTTTGCCTAAAGAATTTGTTATTCATAGTGATCATGAATCTTTGAAGTATTTGAAAGGGCAGGGGAAGCTCAACAAAAGGCATGCCAAATGGGTTGAATTTCTTGAACAATTTCCGTATGTGATTAAGCATAAGCAAGGAAAGGTAAATGTTGTAGCAGATGCACTTTCACGAAGGTATAATTTGCTTGTTACACTTGAAACTAAATTACTTGGCTTTGAACATATCAAAGAGTTGTATGAACATGATAGTGACTTCTCTGAATTATATGCTGCGTGTGAAAAGAAATCACAAAATGGGTTTGTTAGGCATGATAATTACTTGTTTAAGAACAATAGACTTTGTGTGCCTAGAGGATCCATGCGTGAATTGCTAGTTAGGGAAGCACATGAGGGGGGTCTAATGGGACACTTTGGGGTTCAAAAGACCTTAGAAATGTTGCATGAACATTTTCATTGGCCACACTTAAGGCATGATGTGCAAAAATTTTGTGAAAAGTGCATTGTGTGCAGAAAAGCAAAATCTAAGGTATCACCTCATGGACTTTACACTCCTTTGCCTATTCCTGATTCCCCTTGGATTGACTTGTCTATGGATTTTGTTGTAGGGCTACCACGCACTCAAAAAGGTAAGGACTCCATTTTTGTGGTAGTTGATAGATTTTGTAAGATGGCACACTTCATACCTTGCCACAAAGTGGATGATGCAACTCATGTGGCAGATTTGTTTTTCAAAGAGGTTGTAAGACTTCATGGCATGCCTAGGAGCATTGTTTCAGATCGTGACACCAAATTCTTAAGTCATTTTTGGAGGACCTTATGGAACAAACTAGGAACAAAGCTTCTTTTCTCCACTACATGTCACCCTCAAACTGACGGCCAAACTGAGGTGGTAAATAGGACTCTTTCTACTCTTCTTAGAGCAATTATTAAGAAGAACATTAAGTCTTGGGAAGAATGTTTACCTCATGTTGAATTTGCTTATAATAGGGCTGTCCATTCTACTACTCAATTTTCCCCTTTTGAGATTGTTTATGGGTTCAATCCGCTAACACCTCTTGATTTGCTTCCTTTACCTAACACTTCTTCTTTAGTTCACAAGGATGGTCAAGCAAAGGCAGAATATGTGAAAAAGCTTCATGAGCAAGTTAAAGCTCAAATTGAGAAGAAAATGGAGCAATATGCGAAGAGAGCCAATAAAGGGAGAAAAAGAGTTGTCCTTGAACCCGGTGATTGGGTGTGGGTTCATATGAGAAAGGAAAGGTTTCCTGCCCAAAGGAAATCAAAGCTTCAACCAAGAGGAGATGGACCATTCCAAGTGTTGGAAAGAATTAATGACAATGCTTACAAAATTGACTTGCCCGGTGAGTATGGTGTTAGTGCAACATTTAATGTGGCTGATTTGTGTCCATTTGATGTAGGTGATGAAGATCTAAATTCGAGGACGAATTCACCTAAAGAAGGAGGGAATGATGTGGACCAAGGAGGGGATACAAGCTTACAAGACAAAGCCATAGAGGAAGAGGCATTGAAAGGAATTGGAGGACCCATGACAAGATCCAAGACTAAGAGAATGAAGCAAGCTTTGGAAGGCTTAATAATGAAGCTCAAGGAGAAGAAGGATCAATGCACAATGGAGGCAACAACTAAATGGATCACATTCCTTCAAATTGAAAGTGAAATTGAGCCCACATGAAGACAAAACTTGAAGGCCCAAAACCACATGATCCAAGATGCATTCAAGGGCTACAAGTGTCCAATTTTCGTGGGTATTTTTGGGGGAATTTTCTGAAGTTATTTTTGATGTTTTTTTGGTGGGTTTTTAATGCTTTTGGGAGTTCCTAAGCTAGTATTAGGGAATTGTGGGAAATAAACATCATGCATGCATGCATGCATGATAATTGGTGCATAATTAGTGCTTAGTGGGAAGTGTGGTAGAGGTTAATGTTTCAACCTCCACTAAGTCTATATATAGGAGAACTCTTGTATGGCCAAGGCATGTTAAGTTTGAATGAAATCAGAGTTTTCTCTATTGTGAGAGCTTCCTTTGGTTCTTAGGCAAAGAACTAATCGTGATCTTATCAAGGCAACTTGTGGCGATCGAAACCCCCATGACTTATCACTCACCCTCTCATCTTTCTTGAGTGTGGCGTCAATATCCTTCCCTACATCTGAATTTCAAGGCGATCCATTCCAAGGTGCTTATCAGAGATGGAGAGGAATAAGAGGCTTAGGATGTGTTTCATGATGGCTTTATGGGGTATTTATAGGTTACAATAGGGACCATGAGGAGGAGTTCGGTCTTGACCACCCAATGGATCAAGGCCCGATCCATTAATGAAGATCCATTCCACTAAAGGATCCTCATTGATCTATCTCACCAACCCCTATATTTAAATATGAGCTCCACCTATTATGAGTACAAACATCTCCCCATGTTTATGATGTCGAATGCCCGTTAATTAATTAAATTAATAACAATTTAATTAATTAACTTCTAAATCCTAGAGTAGTACCACTCAACCTTATTATTATGTCGGACCTAATCCACCTGCAGGATTTAACATGATGAACCTTATGAGCTCCTCAAGGGGACATCATCAACCCGACTCACCAGGATACGGTTTCCTTCTATAATCAACGACACACCAAGTAAATAATATTATTTCGCAACTTACCGGGCCTATTGATTTAACACACAAATCTCGCCCATTAGTAAATCAAAGAAATAAATATTAAGTACATGTGCTCGTTATTAATCGGGATTCAGAGCATGTACTCTATAATAACTGAGGTCTGATTTAATTATAAAGTCAGTATAAATTGAATCACCTCTATGTCAGTCCTACTCAATACACACAAAGTGCACTAGTGTAATTCTATAGTCAAGATAAACCAATACCAAATTACACTACAACCATCCCGATGGTTTGTCCAAATCCGCCTCGGTTGTGAGCCTCTACAAGGAACTGATAACATGATCTTATGTGTGACACCACATACCATGTTATCTACAATGTAAAGTATCAGACAATATGCACATATACTAATATAAATATGCAAACAGTGATCTTGTGATTCTCTTTCAAAATATAGATGTCTATAAAAGTAAGACTTTTAGTATACATCGTAACAATCTCCCACTTATACTAAAAGACTATGCTGTTCTCACAATGTCATACATCTGACTCCCATATCCTCCACATGTCTATCAAAAGCTCTCGCCTGAAGGGCCTTAGTGAAAGGATCCGCCAGGTTGTCCTCCGATGCAATCTTAACGACAGCAACTTCTCCTCGCTTTACGATCTCTCGTATCAGGTGGTACTTGCGCTCTATGTGTTTATTTGCCTTATGGGCTCGTGGTTCTTTCGAGTTTGTAAGTGCACCACTGTTATGACAATAAATTGTGATAGCTCTGGGCAAACCAGGAATCACATCCAAGACCATCATGAAGTTCCTAAGCCATATAACTTCCTTGGCGGCCTCAGAGGCTGCCACATACTCAGCTTCCATGGTGGAGTCCGCCACGCATTTCTGCTTGACATTCCTCCATGCTATGGCTCCACCTCCTAAAATAAACACATACCCCGAGGTAGACTTACTTTTGTCCCTATCTGATTGGAAGTCTGAATTTGTATAACCCAAAGGGAGTAATTTGTCTGCTTGGTAAATTAGCATATAATCCCTAGTCCTTCTCAGGTACTTCAGTATATGCTTTACTGCAGTCGAATGTCCCTAACCTGGGTTACTCTAATATCTGCTAACCATGCCTACGACAAAGCAGATATCCGGTCTCATACATAGCATAGCATACACGTGGCTTCCCACTGCCGAAGCATATGGAAACCGCCTTCATCTACTCTATCTCTTTTGATGTTTTAGGACACATCTCCTTAGATAGAGGAACTCCATGCCTGAAAGGTAGAAACCCTTTTTTGGAGTTTTCCATGCTAAAACGAGCTAGGATTGTATCGTTACAACCTTATAAGGTCGAGGTTAGTAAGAGAGGGCTGTTACAGGTTTGGTATCAGAGCCTGTTTCGCCCTTCCGCCACACTGGCATCAAGCATCCGTCCTACCTCCTACCAAGTAAGAAAGTGCATATGGTTAAATTTTTTTATTATATACATGTCTTTATTTGACTGTTAGTCTTAACATATGCTATTATGTGCATGATTAGTAGATGCTATTATGATTATGATGATGAGTATGATGATAAGTAATGTCCTTATTCTCTTTATGACATATAGTAAGAGAATGACAAGGGGACGTCCTAGAAGGGCCCAAAACGAGGAGCAAGCTCCTAGAGGGCAAGAGACAATAAAGTCGGCACCACCACCAAATCTTGTAGAGGTGGTGGCTCAGTTACAAAGACAAGTAGCAGAACAGCAGCAGGTTATTGCCACCCTAGTGGCTAACCAGCAGGCCACTCCTGTTACCCCGCCGGTGGCGAATGTTGTGGCACCAGTTGTGACCGAAGATCCATCGGTCACATCTATAGTCCCCGCGAGGGGGGTAAGGCAAGAAGCGTACCTTGTCCAGTGGCAGAATATGAAACCAAAGAACTTCTCAGGCACGAGCGAACCATGGGATGCTCAAGCATAGTTCAAAACGTTGGAAAGCATAGTAGAACTACTGGACTGACTAGAGGTAGAGAAGATCAAGTACGCCTCCTTTTGCCTTATCGGAGATGCTAGAATGTGATGGGAGAGAGTCAAGGCCAAGAGAAATGTTAGCCAGATGACATGGGCAGACTTCGAGACAGAGTTCTTCGAAGAATACTTTCACATGTGAGTAACCAACAAGCATTATGATGAATTCACGGAGTTCAGACAAGGAGAACTATCTGTGGATGAAGCAGTGAAGAAGTTCAACTGTCTAGCTCGTCTGTGCCCAGAGCTAGTTGACACTGAAAAAGAAAGAGTCAGGCTAATGTTGAAGATGTTAAGTCCTGAGATAACTTTAATTGTGGCCAGCGGTGTTAATAGGCCGCAGACCTCAGAAGAACTGATAAGTAGTGCTTTGATCACTGAGCACTACTTAAACAGTATAAAGGCCACCAGAATGCAACAGAAGCAAGTAGCGGTCCAAAAATCTCAGGGTAACTCGCAGAACTGGAAGGGGAACCCAAATAAGAGGAAGCAGGAGGATCAGAAGACTTCGGGAAGCAACAAAGGAAGCTCATCAAGCAAGTACCCCAAATATCCTCCTTGCCCAAAATGTGGGAAGATGCACCCAGGAGTATGTCGTCAAGGTATGAGCGGGTGCTATATCTGTGGAGTGGAAGGGTATATGGCCAAGGCATGCCCTACCAAAGCAAACTCACCTCCACCATAGCTTATTCAGTATGGGGGAAAATCTACACAGTTGCACTAGATGCAACCAACACTGGAGCCGGATCACGCAAGGGACGTGAACGAGGAGCACCACGCTAGTTTCTACGTCGGTGTAGTAAGTTTAGAAGCGTAAGGTGGTTAGTAGATCTCTCACCTGCAGTAAAAGTAGTTCTCGAATGAGTTTCAAACATGATTCTAAGTCTTTTTCATGTTGTGATCTTAGTATAGCAAGACCAAGGTCTTGATTTGCCCAAACACAAGGTTTGGGGATTATGGCACGCAAGGTGCTCGATAAAAGTTCTAAGTAAGACGAAGATCTTACTAAGCCCTAGAACGAGCTCTAGGACTAAGAAATGAGATAAAAAACAAGACCAAGGTCTTGTTGTGTCCTAAAACAAGTTTTGGGAACATTACCTTTAAGTATTAAGTTATGCATTTTAAGCACAAGCATGATTACAAGTTTAAGTATATTATTTTTATTAAGTGGCATGTACCGGGCACAAGGCCTACGAGATCTAGGCAAGCTAGTAAGACGCTCTATTAGGATTCGTGGCTAGCTACCCGGAACCTATTAGGGATGCGCACATTGGTACTATACCGGGCCCAAATGACGATGTTTATTTTTGTGAAGTATAAGAAGTATAAAAGCATAAGTTTCAAGTTTTCCAAAGCAAGTCTTTACTTCAAGCATGTTAAGCATTTTTCAGTTCATGCAAAGTTTTCAAGTGCAAGCATTCGTTACAAGTGTATTTATAAGCCTATTCATGTTAAGCATAGCAAATTCAGTTCATATGTTTAAAAGCAAACATTTTTTACCAATAGCATGTTTTATATCGATTGCATGTTTTGTGAGATAGGTATCTACTTACTAAGCTATTTGCTTGTAGTTTGCATCCTTTTACTGCAAATAAAGGTAAAGAAAAGATGTAAGGCAAGGAGGCTAAAGGATGGATGATTCATGTCAGTGGCGGCGGAACCGTGTAGTTTTGTTTAGTGTTTTAAACTCTAAACAATAGAACTTTATGAGTATTTTTGAGTTTATGTTAGTAGTTTACTTCCGTAAAGACTTTAAGTTTGAGTAGTTAATTTGGAGTTTGAAATGCATGCAAATGGAGTATGATTATGGTTCATATGATTGTGAGTTCTATAATTGTTGTGTAGATGAAGTAGAATGTAAATAAATGACTTGAGCAGTGTTTCTGAAATCTAGAAACTGCAATTCTAGAAGTATCAGTCGACTACTTCAGAGAGCAGTCGACTTCCCTCAAGAAATCGAGGGAACAAAAAAATTGGTCGAGTGATTTCCATGTGCAGTCGACTGCACCAGTTGACTGGTAACCCTATCAGTCGACTGATCCCTGGCCAGATTTTGAATAGAATGATCAGTCAGGTGAAGTGACCTGGGAGTCGAATGCCACCAGTCGACTGCTCAAGGAGGTAGTTGACTGGTCCCATCCAGCAGTAAAGTAAACGTAACGACTATATAAGGTCGAGGATAGTAAGAGAGGGTCATTACAGGTTTGGTATCAGAGCCAGTTCCACCCTTCTGCCACACTGACATCAAGCGCCCGTCCTGCCTCCTACCAAGTAAGAAAGTGCATATGGTTAAATTTTTTTATTATATACATGTCTTTATTTGACTGTTAGTCTTAAATTCGTAGATGCTATTATGAGTATGATCATAAGTAACGCTATTATGAGTGATGGAGTCAAAGGAAGTAAACAAGTTGCCCAACAAACTAACGATATGGATCATGCTCAACCCACTCTAGAAGATGTTGATGATCCATTATGCATCAAAGGGGAGGCCCAATTACAAGGGTTAAGGCTAAAAAGATGAAAGAAGCACTTAATGTGCTAATTGAAGATGTGAAAGCCAAAGCTACCATTGAAGAAGGTTTGACCAAGAGCAAGTTATACGGCTTAGTCAACCTAATTCAAGTCTTAGATGAGCTTAACTAGTCTCCTTAGTCTCTTGTCTATGTAAGAAGGATATGTTAATTTTGTGGGTTCAATTTAGGCCCAATTTCTAGCTTTATTTGGGTTGTAATGGTGCCAAGATTTCAATAGGCCTATGTAGTCTACATAGGCCTCTACTAAATGGGTTTCCTTTTGTCCTTTTAGGGTTTTTAGGTCACCCTATAGCTATAAATTAAGGGGGTGGCGGCCACAACATGTAACTTTTTGGCTTATTCAATCTACTACATGGTGAAGCTCTCACTTGTTGGTTCTTCATTGAACTAGAACTGCCCGACGGGCTGGATCGGATGGTAAGGCGCCTGGCTGATTTGGTCGAGGTCACAGGTTCGAGGGTCGCCAGTTGCGCACGGGGATAAAACCCTGGTCTGCTGGCATTAATTCCCTCGACCCCAGGCGCCTCACCACACCAATGATAACCGTGGTTTGCCTCCCTCTGGAAACCTATGGGGCTGGGGGGCGCTAAGGTGGCGGTTCCACCTTTTTGGATCATTGAATTAGAACTTATCAAGGCATCCCCTTGAGGCGTTCAAGACTTACCAACCTCCATCCCAAGGTTGTGGCGTCTATCTTCTTCTTCTTCTATACGAAGGTACGTGCTTCCTTAAGCAATGGGTCGAGGTTTCTTCCTTTCATTCTCCATATTTTCGATTTAGACTAACTTTCTCTCTTTCATCCGTTTGTTGTGTGTTCTTGAGACTTCTTCTCATTGGGTTCGGATCATTTGGTATCAGAGCCAAGTTTCTCTAAATCGATTTGGTTATCCTTTTTTTGTGTTCTTGAGTCTCTATCTTATTTTTGTTTCTTTTCTTTTTCTTAGCAAGCCTTACTTGCTTTGTTGCTAAAAAAAAAAAGTGGAGGAAAAAAAAAATCAGCCAAAAAAAAAGCAAAGAAAGGAAGAAAGAAAGAAAGAAAAAATGGAGAAAAGACAAAACAAAAAAAAACAGCAAAAGACGCTGGAAAAAAAAGGAAGTAGAGACTTTGTTTGCAAATTTATTTTTCTCATTTCCTTTAAAGCTTGCCTAGATTCAATACTAGCAGCCTAGATTAAGTTCTGGCGACTTTCATTTCAGCTCTTATTTCAAGTATTCGCATTTTCTTTAAAGCTTGCCTAGATTCAATTCTGGCAGACTAGATTAAGTTCTGGCAACTTTCTTTTTAGCTCTTATTTCAAGTACTCTCATTTCCTTTAAAGCTTGCCTAGATTCAATTCTGGCAGCCTAGATTAAGATCTGGCAACTTTCCATTCAGCTCTTTAATTCACATTTTGCTATCTTTCATTTCTGCATTATCCTCAATTTTGCCTAGATTCAATTCTGGCAAATTTCCTTTCAGCACTTACTTCAAGTTTCAATTCTCCAATTTGCATTTTTTTAGTCTTGAATTCCTATCTTTTATCCTAACACCCTTGGGAATTTTCATAGTCCACGAACGCTTTCAAGGTATTTGCCTCAATTCTCTGTTCAAGTTCTTTAAAGAGCTAACATTCGTGCGTTAGAGTATTTGAGAGAAACAGGTTGTTCAATGGCGACAAGTGTAGAAGAAGGAAGACCTAGAGAATCCCTTGATCAACGTGCTTTGAGACTACACTTGGAATGCATGGATATCCGTTTTAGTCAGATTTTGGACAGATTAGAGAAACAAGATGCTGTAATTGCAGGATTGCGGCATAGCTAAGTTGGTAGAGTTCGTTCACGAAGTGATAGACAATATAACCGTGGCGACCATGATGATGATGATGATGGCGTATCTGAGGACATTGATGATAGAGCTTCAAGTAGCAGATCGGATCATGCTCGAGTTGGTGGTAGAAGAGGAAGGATGAATGATCATGTGGATAGAAACTTGGGAAATATCAAGATGAAGATTCCTTCATTTCTAGGCAAAAGTGATCCTGAAGCCTATTTGGAGTGGGAAAAGAAAGTGGAATTAGTATTTGATTGTCACAACTATTCTGAATAGAAGGTAAAACTCGCTGCCGTTGAATTTGCTGATTATGCAATTATTTGGTGGGATCAAATTATTCTAAGCAGGAGAAGAAACATGAGAGACCCGTTGGGAGTTGGGAGGAGATGAAGACTATTATGAGAAAGAGATTCATTCCAACACATTACTATCGGGATTTGTATCAACGGTCTCACACAAGGATCCAAGACTATGGAAGAATACCACAAAGAGATGGAAATTGCCATGATTCGAGCAAATATGGAGGAGGACCGAGAAGCAACCATGACACGATTTTTACATGGTTTAAATCAAGAAATTGCAAATGTAGTGGAGTTGCAACATTATGTGGAGCTTTAAGACATGGTGCAGATGTCCATGAAAGTTGAAAGACAACTCAAAAAGAAGGGATCAATCAAGCATGGGGGGCAATATTCTAATCCGTTAACTTGGAAATCTAGTTGGAAAAAAAAGAGATGATAAAGTTGAATCAAGGAAAAAGCCCGATTTTCCAAAGAATAAAGATGCAAGCTCTCCATTGGTCAAGGACAAAGAACTCCTCCAACCTTCAAGAAATAGAGATATTAAATGCTTTAAGTGCTTGGGAAAGGACATATTGCATCACAATGCCCAAACAAAAGAATTATGATTTTGAAAGAAACGGTGACATCAAGAGTGAGAGTGAGTCCGAAGATGATAGTGTCTTGCCCCCATTATTGGAAAGTGATGCAGAAGAGTATCCTGTTGAAGGTGAAGCCCTTATCACTAGGCCTATTCTAAATGTGCAAGTGAAAAGAAGATAATGAAGAACAACGAGACAACATATTTCATACCCGTTGCGACATCAAAGACAAGGTATGTAGTATGATTATAGATGGGGAAAGTTGCACTAATGTAGCTAGTACTATTTTGGTTGAGAAATTATGATGACCTACCACTAAGCATCCTAGGCCTTATAAACTACAATGGTTGAATGATTGCGGGGAAGTCAAGGTCAACAAGCAATTGTTGGTTTCACTTTCCATAGTAGATATTATGATGAGATACTTTGTGATGTAGTGCCAATGCATGCAAGTCATTTTCTTTTAGGTAGACCATGGCAATTTGATAGGAAGGTCATGCATGATGGGTTTAAAAATAAGAATTCTTTTATGATGGATGGTAAACATGTAACTCTTGTACCATTGACTCCTAAGCAAGTATATTGAGGATAAAAAATGAGAGTGAAAAAGAAAAGAGTGTGAGAAAAAAGAAAATGAGAAAAGGAAAAAGAATGGAAAAGAAAAAGAGTGTGAGAAAAGAAAAGGTGAGGATGAGATGAGTGGAAAAAAGAATGAAAGGGGAAAAGAAATTCAAGAGCAAGAGAGTAAAAAAGGGAGCATTTATGCGAAAGAAAGAGAGGTTAAGAGAGCTTTTTATACTTCACAACCAATGATTGTACTTTTGTACAAGGAGGCCGATTTTAACACTAACGATCTTAACCCTACTTTGCCTAGTGTTGTTAAATCTCTTTTGCAGGAATTTGATGATGTATTTCCTGATGAGGTTCCTGATGGTTTGCCACCACTTAGAGGAATAGAGCACCAAATTAATTTCATCCCTGGAGCCACAATTCCTAATCGGCCAGCCTATATGCTGAGATGAAAGAACTTCAAGGGCAAGTTTAAGAGTTGATGAAAAAAGGGTATGTCCGAGAAAGTTTGAGTCCATGTGCTGTCCCCGTTTTGCTACTACCTAAGAAGGATGGATCTTGGAGAATGTGCGTTGATTGTAGAGCTATCAACAAGATTACGGTAAAGTATCGTCATCCTATTCCTAGATTAGATGATATGCTAGATGAACTACATGACTCTTGCATTTTCTCAAAAATTGATTTGAAATCGGGCTATCATCAAATTCGCATGCGTGAGGGAGACGAATGGAAAATTGCATTTAAGAATAGGTATGGTTTGTATGAATGGTTAGTCATGCCATTTGGGCTTACTAATGCACCTAGTACTTTCATGAGGTTAATGAACCATATTTTGCGTGCTTTTATTGGAAATTTGTCGTAGTATATTTTGATGACATCTTGATTTATAGCAAAAATTTAGAGGAGCATCTACAACATTTACAAAATGTTCTAATTGTTTTGCGAAATGAAAAGTTGTATGCTAACCTTCAAAAATATTCTTTTTGCAATAATCAGATTGAGTTTCTTGGTTATATTGTTAGTGCTAAGGGAATTGCAGTTGATGAGAAGAAGGTTAAGGATATTCATGAATGGCCAACACCAAAAACAATAGCTGAGGTACGTAGCTTCCATGGTTTGGCAAGTTTCTATAGAAGGTTTGTTAAGAATTTTAGCACTTTGGCTGCCCCCTTGACCGAAATTGTTAATAAGAATGTTGGATTTCATTGGGATAGTGAACAGGATTCAGCCTTCAACTCACTTAAGGAGAAATTAAGTTTTGCACCTTTACTTGCATTACCTAAGTTTGCTAAAACTTTTGAAATTGAGTGTGATGCATCAGGAATAGGTATTAGAGCTGTGCTAATACAAGAAGGTCGACCGACCCCTTGCTTATTTTAGTGAGAAGTTGAGTGGAGCAGCTTTGAACTATCCCACTTATGACAAAGAGATGTATGCTTTGGTGAGGGCTTTAGAGACTTGGCAGCACTACTTGTGGCCCAAAGAGTTTGTCATTCACACTGATGATGAATCATTTAAGCACTTGAAGAGCCAAAGTAAGTTGAATAGACGTCATGCGAAATGGGTGTAGTTTATTGAATCATTTTCTTATGTGATCAAGTATAAACGAGGTATGGAAAATACTGTTGCAGAAGCTTTATCTCGAAGGTATACCTTGCTCTCTACTTTGAACACTAAATTGTTAAGATTTGAATACATTAAAGATCTATATTCTAAAGATTCTGACTTTGGAAATGTATTTGAAGTTTGTGAGCATGCTGCATTTGGGAAGTTTTATAGGCATGAGGGATTTCTGTTTAGAGTTAATAGGTTATGTGTGCCTAACTGTTCATTGAGGGAATTATTAGTCCAAGAAGCCCATGGTGGGGGATTAATGGGACATTTTGGAGTGAGAAAAACACTAGATGTTTTGTTGGAGCATTTATTTTGGCCACATATGAAAGGTGATGTTGTAAAATTTTGTGAAGTGTATCACATGTAGCCAAGCAAAATCTAAATCTTTACCTCATGGGTTGTATACACCTCTACCAATCTTAGTGAACCTTGGGTTGATATTTCTATTAATTTTATTATAGGAGTACCAAGGTCAAAACGAGGTATGGATTCTATTTTTGTGGTTGTAGATAGATTTTCCAAAATGGCTCATTTTATTCCTTGTAGGAAAACATATGATGCTAACTATATTGCTGATCTCTTTTTTAGGGACATTGTACGACTTCATGGAGTGCCGAAAAGTATAGTTTCAGATCGTGATGCAAGGTTTCTAAGCTACTTTTGGAAGACACTATGGGGCAAGTTGGGAACAAAGTTATTATTTTCTACAACGTGCCATCCACAAACAGATGGACAAACTGAGGTAGTAAATCGAACATTAGCTACTTTATTACGAGAATTTAAAAGGTTAGGAAGATTATTTACCACATGTTAAATTTGCATATAATAGATCTATTCATTCTGCTACTAAGTGTTCACCTTTTGAAGTGATATATGGTTTCAATCCTCTAACTCCTTTGGATTTATCACATTTGCCTATCTTTGAGCATGCTAGTTTGGATGGTACAAGGAAAGCTGAATTTGTGAGGCAAATGCACGAGAAAGTAAGGATGCAAATTGAAAAGAAGACTGAACAATATGCTACGCAAGCCAACGAGGGACGGAAGAAAATAATCTTTGAACCTGGTGATTGGGTTTGGGGAGAGATTTCCTGCTAAACGCCGTACTAAGTTGCATCCAAGAGGCGATGGACCATTTCAAGTCGTGGCGCGAATCAATGATAATGCCTACAAGCTTGACTTGCTGGGTGAGTATAATGTGAGTTCCACATTTATGTTTCTGATCTCTCTCCCTTTGATGTAGGTACTCAAGATTCGAGGACGAATCCTTTTGAGGAGAGGGGGATTGATGGAGTCAAGGGAAGTGAACAAGTTGCCCAACAAACTAACGATATGGGTCATGCTCAACCCACTCTAGAAGATGTTGATGATCCATTATGCATCAAAGGAGGCCCAATTACAAGGGCTAAAGCTAAAAAGATGAAAGAAGCACTTAATGTGCTAATTGAAGATGTGAAAGCCAAAGCTACCATTGAAGAAGGTTTGACCAAGAGCAAGTCATACGGCTTTGTCAACCTAATTCAAGCCTTAGATGGGCTTAACTAGTCTCCTTAGTTTCTTGTCTATGTAAGTAGGATATGCTAATTTTGTGAGTTCAATTTAGGCCCAATTTCTAGCTTTATTTGGGTTGTAATGGTGCCAAGAGCTCAATAGGACTATGTAGTCTACATAGACCTCTACTAAATGGGCTTTCTTTTGCCCTTTTAGGGTTTTTAGGTCACCCTATAGCTATAAATAAGGGGGTGGCGGCCACATTATGTAACTTTTGGCTTATTCAATCTACTACATGGTGAGGCTCTCACTTGTTGGTTCTTCATTGAACTAGAACTTATCAAGGCATCCCCTTGTGGCGTTCAAGACTTATCAACCTCCATCCCAAGGTTGTGGCGTCTATCTTCTTCTTCTTCTATACCAAGGTTCGTGCTTCCTTAAGCATTGGGTTGAGGTTTCTTCCTTTCATTCTCCATCTTTTCGATAGACTATCTTTCTCTCTTTCTTCCGTTTGTTGTGTGTTCTTGAGACTTCTTCTCATTGGGTTCGCATCAATGAGTATGATGATAAGGAATGCTCTTATTCTCTTTATGACATATAGTAAGCGAATGGCAAGGTGTCTTATTTTTCAGTCATATAGTAATGCTACGATATGATGACATATATCAATGAAACGTCACATTTTTCAGTTATACCGGTTGCGTTCACTAAAAAGAGACGTTTCTTTGTTGCTTGGTATTTCAGACCGAGGTGTTTTAGTTCCTATCAGTTCAACTAAAGCATCAAATGACCTCTTTCTTGCTTCTCAAATAAAAAAGAGGCTACCAAATCAAGAATTGAGAGTTACTTAAATTTTATACCAATAGAGTTGAAATAGATGATGATATTTTATTATTTTATAAATTCTATATTGTATATAATTGTTTGTGTCTTATTTTTTTTTTAGTACATATAAAGTCTCTTTAGGTCTTGTAGATATAGTATATAATTTTGACAATCTTTTTAGATTCAACTGAGTTGAAATCATTCATCAATTTATAGCTCCATAATTAACTAAGATTGGGTATATATTTTCATCAACTCAGATATACACCATCCTCCCTTACATAATGAGATTTGCTCATCTTTTGACAGTGAATTCACTTTTTATCTTAAATTTGATAATATTTTATGAACATTTATGAATATGTACTTATTATGATGAATTAGGCATAGTTTCTGGAGTATGTTTTGATCCAAAAATCATACAATATTGAAGGATCACAAATAAACAAGTGGAGGAATATTCCTTCACATATTAGTAAGGTGAGAGCCTTGTTCGACTGACTTTCACCTGAAGAGATAAATACTGATGACTATCACCTAACTTAGGTTAATATGCAATTTTTAACATTTGTTTTTATAATTTGATAAGTTATGATTGAACAATATGAAAAGATATTGGTTGAGAACCTTGATTTCATTGAAGATATTCCACGTCCAATAGTCATATAACAATTATATGACACAGAACCAGGAAGCCAAGGTACTAATTATTCAATCAACCTGAATCAAGGAGCTAACATTGGAGAATATGCATTTGAATGAAAGGGTGAAAGAATTACTCGAAATAATAGAAAATAAAGGCATGCAGGCTCAATCAAGCGATCCTGTATTGATCCTCATCCTGAACTTGTAGCTTTTGGAACAAGAAGTAGAAGAGAACATGACCAAAGTCAATATGATTATTGGGATACTTCAATTGATAGTCTATTGTGGCTCCAACATTTAGCTATGGGAAGTGGAGCAAGATACAAATATGCATGCCTATGGAGAAAATTTTATCAAAAGTAGAAGGTCAAAATTTTGTAAAAAAACTTGATGTTGTGGACAAGAGGAAAGAAAAATTGATGGAGATGATATGGAAGAAGAAAGAGACACCATCACAATTATGGAAGTTAATTCCGAAGGAAACAAGTGATTGTTGAATTTATAAAATAAGGAAACAAGTGATTGTCATAAGTGTGTATTTGCATATAAAATAGTTTTAGTCATTTGATTTAATTAATTAATTAATTGTGTTTTATGTTTATGGTCGTAGTTTGATAAGATCGCCTTGAATGGAATCGCCTTAATTTTAGTTTGGGGAAGGATAGTGACGCCACACTCAAGAAAGATAAGAAGGTGAGTGATAAGTCATGGGTGTTTTGATCGCCACAAGTTGCCTTGATAAGATCGGATTTAGTTCTTAGCCTAAGAACTCGAAGGAAGCTCTCACAATAGAGAAAACTCAGATTTCATTCCAATTCCAAAAACTACATAGCCATACAAGAGTTTTCCTATATATAGACTTATAGACTTAGTGGAAGTTGAAACATCAACCTCTACTACACTTCCCATTAAGTACTAATTATGCACCATTATCATGCATGCATGAATGCATGGCATTTATTTTCCACTAATGCAACCACTAATCCCTAATAATAGCTTAGGAACTCTCAAAAAGGTATTAAAACCCACCAAAGGACTTCAAAAGTCACTCTAGAAAAATCCCCCAAAAATACATACGAAAATGGTCCTCATGTTGGCTCAATTTAATTTTAGTTGAAGAAATGTGATCCATTTAGTTGTTGCCTCCATTGTGCATTGATCCTCCTTTTCCTTGAGCTCCATTATTAAGCCTTCCAAGGCTTGCTTCATTTGTTTAGTCTTGGACCTTGTCATGGGTCCTCCAATTCCCTTTAATGCCTCTTCATCCTCGGCTTTGTCTTGTAAGCTTGAAACCCCTCCTTGGCTTTCATCATTCCCTCCTTCTTTAGGTGAATTCGTTCTCGAATTTATGTCCTTATCACCTACATCAATAGGACACAAATCAGCCACATTAAATGTTGCACTAACACCATACTCACCGGGCAAGTCAATCTTGTAAGCATTGTCATTAATTCTTTCCAATACTTGAATTGGTCCATCTCCTCTTGGCTGAAGTTTTGATTTCCTTTGGGCAGGAAACCTTTCCTTCCTCATATGAACCCACACCCAATCACCGGGTTCAAGGACAACTCTTTTTCTCCCTTTGTTGGCTCTATTTGCATATTGCTCCATTTTCTTCTCAATATATTTCGCCTTTGTTTTGCCATCCTTGTGAACTAAAGAAGAAGTATTAGGTAAAGGAAGCAAATCAAGAGGTGTTAGTGGATTGAACCCATAAACAATCTCAAAAGGAGAAAATTGAGTAGTAGAATGGACAACCCTATTGTATGCAAATTCAACATGGGGTAAACATTCTTCTTAATAATTGCTCTAAGAAGAGTAGAAAGAGTCCCTATTTACCACCTCAGTTTGACCGTCAGTTTGAGGGTGGCATGTGGTGGAGAAAAGAAGCTTTGTTCCCAGCTTGTTCCATAAGATCCTCCAAAAATGGCTTAAAAATTTGGTGTCACGATCTAAACAATGCTCCTAGGCATGCCATGAAGTCTTACCACCTATTTGAAAAACAAATCTGCCACATGAGTTGCATCATCCACTTTGTAGTAAGGTATGAAGTGTGTCATCTTGGAAAATCTATCAACTACCACAAAAATGGAGTCCTTACCATTTTGAGTGCGTGGTAGCCCTAAAACAAAATACATAGACAAGTCAGTCCACGAAAAATCAGGAATAGGCAAAGGAGTGTAAAGACCATGAGGTGATACCGTGGATTTTGCATTTCTACATACAATGCATCTTTCACAAAATTTCTGCACATCATGCTTCATGTGTGACCAACGAAAATGTTCATGCAACATTTCTAAGGTCTTTTGAACCCCAAAGTGTCCCATTAAACCCCCTAATGTGCTTCCCTAACTAGCAATTCACGCATGGATCCTCTAGGCACACAAAGTCTATTATTCTTAAACAAGTAGTTATCATGTCTAACAAACCCATTTTGTGATTTCTTTTCACACATAGCATATAATTGGGAGAACTCATTATCATGTACATATAATTCAAAGCCAAGCAATTTAGTTTCGAGTGTAGCAAGTAAATTATACATTCTTGAAAGTGTATCTGCTACAACATTTGTCTTTCCTTGCTTGTGCATAATCACATAAAGAAATTGATCAAGAAATTCAACCCACTTGGCATGCCTTTTGTTGAGCTTCCCCTGCCCTTTCAAATACTTCAAAGATTCATGATCACTATGAATGACAAATTCTTTAGGCAAAAGATAATGCTGCCATGTTTGCAATGCTCTAACAATTGCATACAATTCTATATCATAAGTGGAATAGTTGAGAGTGGTGCCACCCAACTTCTCACTAAAATACGCAATGGGATGACCATCTTGACGTAAAACAGCCCCAATACCCACATGAGATGCATCACATTCAATTTCAAATGATTTGGAAAAATCAGGCAAAGCAAGAATGGGTGTGTATGTGAGTTTGTCCTTAAGTGCTTGAAATACATTTTCTTGATTCTCCCCCCATTTAAAACCCATATTTTTCCTATGAATGTCATTTAGGGGTCTTGCCAATGTGCTAAAATCCTTCACAAACCTTCGATAGAAACTTGCCAACCCATGGAAGCTCCTAACCTCACTCACAGTTTTCTGGAGTTGGCCAATCTCTAATGGCCTTAACTTTCCCTTCATCAACCTGCACTCCTTTAGAACTTATGACAAAACCAAGAAAACCCACATGATCAGTGCAAAAAGAACACTTTTCTAAGTTAGCATATAGTTTCTCCTTTCTAAGGAAATATAAGACAGATTGGAGATGTGCAATATGCTTAACAAAACTCTTGGAATATACCAAAATATCATCAAAGTATACTACCACAAATTTTCCAAGAAATTCTAGTAAAACATGGTTCATAAGCCTCATAAATGTGCTTGGTGCATTAGTTAACCCAAAAGGCATTACCAACCATTCATACAATCCATATTTAGTTTTGAAAGCAGTTTCCATTCATCCCCTTCCCTTATCCTAATTTGATGGTACTCACTTTTCAAATCGATTTTAGAAAAGAAGCAAGCACCATGCAATTCATCAAGCAAATCATCAAGTCTAGGGATAGGATGTCTATACCGAATTGTGATGTTGATTGCTCTACAGTCAGTGCACATCTTCCATGATCCATCCTATTTAGGTACCAAAATTACGGGTACAGCACAAGGACTTAAGCTCTCCCTAACCCATCCTTTTTGCAATAACTCCTCCACTTGATTTTGTATCTCCTTTGTTTCTTGAGGGTTGCTCCTATAAGCTGGCCTATTGGGTAGAGAAGTACTAGGAATATGACCTATTTGGTGTTCTATCCCCCTCATTGGTGGCAAACCGTGAGGTACTTCCTTGGGAAAGACATCCTCAAAATCCTGCAAAATAACAACAACATCACTAGGCAAAGAGTTAGTCCAAGCAAGTTTCCTTGCACAAAAGAAGAAATATAGGCTGCCTTGTCAAATTAGCTCTCTTCACCTCACTTCCTCTTGTAAACAAATTTTCTATTTTTCTCTCTTTCTTTTCCTCATTCTCTCTTTCTTTTCCTCATTCTATTTTTTTTTTCACACACTCTCTCTCTTTCTTAAGCTCTCGCTCTTCTTTTTCTCTTTTCTCTCTCATTTTTATTTGATCCTCACAAACCTCCCTAGGTGATATGGTACAAGTGTGACTTTGCGAGAATTGTGAACAAGAGAGAACTTGTTTGAGAATCCATCATGGTGAACTCGCCTACAAACTGCCAAGGTCTTCCAAGAAGAATGTGGCTTGCCTCCATAGGTACAATATCACATAGAACTTGATCTTCATATTTGCCAATGGAGAAATTAATCAACACTCGCTGATTTACTACCAATTCACCACTATTACTCAGCCATTGGAGTTTATATGGCCTTTCATGTGGTGTAGTCTTTAGGTTGAGTTTGGTGACCAACCTAGTGCTTGTCACATTGGTGCAACTCCCACCATCAATGATCATAGAGCATGTTTTACCTCGAATAAGGCGGCGGGTACGAAAAAATATTTTCTCTTTGGTCCTCCTCATGCTCCTTGGCTTGACTCCCCAATAACCTCCTAACCACCAAGAGATCTCCATCTTGTGCATAGGCTGCTCCATCATTTTCCCCATCGCTTGAGGAAGAGGAATGAGAAGAAATTTCTTCACTAGAGATATTCCCATTATCTCTCACCACCATAGTCTTCTTATTCGGGCATTCTTCTTCTTCTACTCTTAGAAGTAGAAGAAGAATTAGTAGGAATAGGCTTCTTAGTGCTTGTTACCTCCTTCGAATTAGAAGAAGAACCCTCCTTCTTTGGCTTGTCCTTTCAACTTGAAGAGTAGTTTGAAGAAGAAGATTTCTTCATAATGCCCTTTCTCTTTAATTGTTGCTCTACTTTCATTGCTTGATGAACTAAGTCTTCAAGCTCCACATAATGTTGTAACTCCACAATGTCTCCAATATCTCGATTAAGGCCAAGGAGAAATCGAGCCATGGTTGCTTCCCTATCCTCCATAATATTTGCCCTAATTAAAGCCACCTCCATCTCCTTGTAATACTCATCCACAATCCTACTCCCTTTGGTGAGTCTTTGCAATTTGTTGTGCAAATCCCTATGGTAGTGGGAAGGCACAAATCTCCTTCTCATCAAAGTCTTCATTTCATCCCAAGTGTCTATAGGATGCTCTTCATACCTTCTTCTATCCTTATGCACTTGATCCCAGCAAATTAAGGCGTAATCAGTGAACTTAAGGGCAGCCACCTTCACTTTCTTAGCATCATTGTAATTGTGGCATGAGAAGATTTGTTCTATTTTCATCTTTCACTCAAGATATGTTTCGGGGTTATTCCTCCCTTGGAAGGAAGGTACCTTGACTTTCACACCTCTTAGACCATCTTCTCGTCTTTGGGCTCTTCCTCCTCTTTCACGTCTTCTTCCCCCATCACGCCTCCTTCCTTCTCTTGGAGAACCGTAGAATAGGTCACTTGCTTGATGAGCTTTTTCATGATTAGAATTGCCCCCATGGTTGGAAACTCTTCCTCCCTCAAGTCGGTCCATCCTTTCGTGTAATCCTTCAAGTTGTCTTTGAAGCATCCTCTCAAAGTGTTGATTAAGTGCCTCCATTTGAAGCCTAGTAGGATCTCGCCTAGGGGAATTAGGTGTTCTTTCCCCACTCATGCTTGCAACAAAAAGAAGATGACAAGGACAATTACAAAAGAATTGTTAGAAGTACCTCACCACTCTACTCACGTGTTTGCACTCAAATTTAGCCACTCAGCTTCCTTTATAAGCTCTTAAGAAAATAACCTTATCAATGATTTCTTTTTCAAGACAGCAAGTAGACGATCGAGTGAGCAAGAAACCAACAAGAAAATATGAGTAGAACAAGAAAAATAAACGGATAGAACAAGAAATTCAACAACAATTAAGAGCAATGAGAGGAATATTGAGTCCTTTTAATTCACAAATCCCTTTTTTTTTCTTTGGTGCTGCTTAGAATTTTTTTCCCCAATTTTTTTTTTCTTTTTTTTTCAACTAGAAACACAATGGCTCTAGTAGCAGTTTTTTTTTTAAAGTTTAGGACCCAAATAGAGAACAAAAATTGGGGACAAATACAGATGGAAAATGAAAAGATACCAATAGAATACTATGGATGAGAGATCAACGAAGATGAACAAGAACAAAAAGATTTTTTTTTTAATTGACAAACAAAACACAAACTTGAAAAATCAAGGAACTTGGCTCTGATACCAAATGATAAGATTGCCTTGAATTTTAGTTTGGGGAAGGATAGTGACGCCACACTCAAGAAAAATAAGAAGGTGAGTGATAAGTCATGGGTGTTTTGATCGCCACAAGTTGCCTTGATAAGATCGGATTTAGTTCTTAGCCTAAGAACTTGAAGGAAGCTCTCACAATAGAGAAAACTCAGATTTCATTCCAATCCCAAAAACTACATAGCCATACAAGAGTTTTCCTATATATAGACTTAGTAGAAGTTGAAACATCAACCTCTACTACACTTCCCACTAAGTACTAATTATGCACCATTATCATGCATGCATGAATGCGTGGTATTTATTTTTCACTAATGCAACCACTAATCCCTAATAATAGCTTAGGAACTCTCAAAAAGGCATAAAACCCCACCAAAGCACTTCAAAAGTCACTCTAGAAAAATCCCCCAAAATACATACGAAAATGGTCCTCATGTTGGCTCAATTTCATTTTAGTTGAAGAAATGTGATCCATTTAGTTGTTCCCTCCATTGTGCATTGATCCTCCTTTTCCTTAAGCTCCATTATTAGTCAAAGTGTCTTAACCCAAGTGGTAAGATGGAGACATATGTTGCCTGAGGTTCCGGGTTCGAGTTCTCTTAGCGACTAATATTTATTGACTGAGATATTATTGCCAATATGTGGGATATTATTTGAATAATATGCTCGATATTATTCCAATAATTATGCTCTTATTAATCAGTGGTACTATGCCTCTAGAAATCCCGGAAGGGGGGTTTCTGATAAAGGGGACCGTTTCGGCGGTGGGGCTAGTCACTATAAAAAGTTTACCCATTACATTTTAATGCCCCCACGGGCTGGATTGGATGGTAAGGCGCCTGACCGATTTGGTCGAGGTCACAGGTTCGAGGGTCTCCAGTTGCGCACGGGGATAAAACCCTGGTCTGCTAGCATTAATTCCCTCGACCCCAGGCGCCTCACCACACCAGTGATAACCCTGGTTTGTCTCCCTCTGGAAACCTATGGGGCCGGGACCAGGGGGCCGCTAAGGTGGCGGTTCCACCTTTTATTTTGGTCCATTATTAAGCCTTCCAAGGCTTACTTCATTTTTTTAGTCTTGGACCTTGTCATGGGTCCTCCAATTCCCTTCAATGCCTCTTCATCCTCGGCTTTGTCTTGTAAGCTTGAAACCCCTCCTTGGCTTTCATCATAGTTTGTAAAGATGCAATTTAAGACTTTGAAAAAGAAAAAACAAGACGAATATATGTCCTACTTGCTAAAACAATTAGAGATCTTAAAGTAAGGTAGTATACATAGTTTATTTAATTAAGTGATTTGTTAAGATAAATATCTTTTTCTTTAATTTATTTTTCTGATTTATAGTAATTGATTTACTTTGTAGAACAACTGAATTAGTTTAGGAAGAATCACCTTTTGGTTTAAATGTGTATTCCTTCTTATCTGTTGTGTATAGAGAGATTTTTACAAAAGAGGAGGTAATTGACACTTATTGTAAAATTCTATTTAGGGAGCATCCTCATCTGATAGGTTATACAACAAGTCTATATATTGTTCAATCTTCTTCATAGTAAAGAATTTAAATGATATGAGAATATATAATATTAGAATATATTTTATTATTTAGTTAAGTATATATGCCTTTGCATATTTGTAGTCGTCAATAAAATTCTCAAGCAAGTTTGGCTTGCAACAAGTGATGAAGACAGACATGAAAAATGAAGAGTTTATGTATATTTTTATATCTTTGTCTAGTGATAATGCACACTTTTACTTGTTGTCGATGGACACTAAAGTAATGACTTTTAATTATTATAATTCTCTTGCAAGTGACCGTAAATCTAAATATGAATTTGAAGTAGCGGTGAACATCCAATATTCATATGTATGTTAGTAATGCAATATAAATTCTAGTTGATGTATAATTTTAATTTCATGTTCATTCTTTTATAGGTATCAGATTTAAAATAGTATACTCATGAGCAACTTACTGTTATTCATCCATATTTTGAAAGTCATCATCCTTTGAATCAATAGATTCATCTTACAGTAAAATGTCCACAATAAGAAGCCAAGTATGTAAATGAGAAACAGTATGAATAGAATTGTTTTTATAAAATATCGAATATTAAATTACTGATGTTATTTACATCGTTGACTGTGGCTTCTTTGTGATGCGATACATTCGATGTCTACTATATGATCTAAAGATAATCTTCAAACAAGGAGACATGAAAAAAAAAATAGAATTGAATAACAATATCAATTTTGAGGGATAGATTCTGTAAAACATCGGATTAATTATCCATAGTATTGTAATTAAAATACGTTGGCCGAAAATAGTTGGGTAGGGAATGTAATGCTATAAATAGGCTAGGTCCAATAGTGGGTTTCAAATAGGCTTATAAATGGGTTTCAACTCTAAGTTATGACTATAAAAAAGTGATGTTATTGTGTTTGTAAATTTAAACTCGACAAGGAGAGTTGTTCCATGAAATTCAGTTGTTGTACTATTCTGTGCCAACTGGCATGCCAAGTGAACTTCATCGGTAGTTGTTAGAACTATGTTTTGATAGCATATTTACCTTTCCTTCGCTCAACCTTTCTTAGTGATTGCGAGTTTGTAGAAATCCAAATACCTAGGCCCACAATAGGTTTCGGTCAAAACCCACTGATGGACCTCGACAAGTCCAATTGTACCTATTTCAAATCCTGTGAGTTTTTTCTGTTGCAAGGACTCCTATATCCATTAGTTATTTAGGGCTCTCCAAAGGTTCTCCAACATTACGATAAGTTTTATCTTGACTGTAGGCCTGATATGGGATCATATTAGGCTCACATGGGCCTGATATCATCCATTATTAGGCCGACTTCGGCCCTGATATTGGTTGATATCAGATCAGACCCACATGAGACTAATATTCGATAGTCGGTTTCAAGTCTACAACGTGCGCTTCGCTTGGAAATTTAAAATAGTCTTGTATATATTTGGTTTCAACTGTAACTAAATTATGACTTAAACCAAATAGTTGTTGTTGATATTGTTTCTGTAAATTAAAATTTGAAAGCGCATGTTGTTCATTGAAATTCACTAGGTGCACTATTCCGTGCCAACTAGCACGTCACGAGAACTTCATTGGTAGTAGTTAGAACTAAGTTTTGACATTATATCTATCTTCCCCTCAATCAAACCTTCCTAGTAATTTGTGAGTTTGCAGAAATCCAATATCCTAAGTCCATCAATAGATACAAAGATATGTCCGATTGCACTCATTTCAAGTCTTGTGAGTTACTAATGTTGCAAGGACTCGAACGATGTTATGCATTGCCTATTTAGGGCTCTCTCCAAAGGTGATCCAACATTGTGATAATTTTCAGCTTGAATGTGAAATGGGATAAAAAGATGATTATATATTTTAAAAAATTATTTAGAAAGATAAATATTAGATATAAAGATTAAATACAAATTAAATAAATCAAAACAAAAAAATAAAAAAATAAAAAATATATAATAAGAATAAAAAATAAAGCAAGAAATATAAAATAGAAATAAATAGACAATATAGATTACAAATAAAATCATATAATGAAGATTATATTAAATTAATTTATAATAGAAATTAAAATAAATTTTAAATGTAAAAAAAATTAAGATTGAAAATAAGAGATAAAGATAAGAAAAAAAGAGATAAAGAGAAATAAATAATAAAAATAAAGATATTAAAAAATAAATAATGATAACTACTTATAAAATAAAAAAATTTAAGATATATTTATAAAATAAAAATATTGTAATAGAAAAAAAAATTAATATACAGAAGAAAGTAATGAATTAAATTTAAAATAATCTTAAAAATTATTTTAAAATAGTAATAATAAAAATAAAATATAATCCTATGTAAAAAATTAAGATAGGTTCTTTGTTGATATTTCATCATAAGTGACTCTTTCTAATAATGATATCCCTATATAAGTCCTACTTTTTTCATGATCACAAGCAAGGTTTGACATCATATCTAGTTTTTACTTACTCAATCCTAGGTTTTAAATTTGCAAAATTCTAATAGTAAAGGCCCATTAGTGGATTTCGATCAATATCCATTGACAGACTTAGTCATTTAATAGGAAAGGTCCTCGGATTTCGATCAATCCTAGGTTTTTACTTGTGAGTTGTTGTGTTATAAGAACTCCAACAATGTCATCTATTGCTTATTCAAGACTCTCTAGAGGTGCTCCAACGTTATGATAAGGTTCAGCTTAATATCACTCCTAACACACAAATATTTTGGTCAAAATATTAATAAATAGTTTAAAGGTTATCCTATAATAAATAATCAAAGATTATTATATATTTTAAAAATTATTAAATAAATAAATATCAAACCACATTGAGCCTGATAATGATAAATATTAGGCCCAGATTGGACTTGATATCCCATAATATTAGACCCACGTTGGGCCTGATATAACACCATTGCTTATTTAGTTCTCTCCAGTAGTGCCCTAGTGTTACGATATGATTTAGCTTATGGATTAGTCTCAAAGATATTTTAGCCTTGTGGTTGTCATTTGGATTAGTCTCATTCACGGAACAAATTCTGGATTAGTCTCAAAAAAATTATCTCTTGTGGTTGTCATTTGGATAGAATTATAATAAGGGGGCTGATGTGAACTAAGTCTTTAACATTCAGACAACTTCAACAAAAATTTGGACCGCTCAACTCAAATTTGATACAACAAAATCAATATTATGCAAATAGTGTATGATTACAACAACATCATATTACACTTTTTTAAATACAAATATACAATTTAAATTTGGTCTTTTATAGTCTCTAGACAACAATCACACTTTCCACCTCCTATATTTGTGTGCTAATTTGATGTCCAACTCTAAATCTAGGCTTTCATTTCAACTTGTATAAATTCGGTTGATCTCTGAAACATCAACCCTTTGCATAACTCATCACAAAAAAGCACAATCCTACAAGAAAAGAATATGTAACTTGTAAGAATCTAATTTCAAAAAAAGATTATGAAACATAAACAAATACATACTATTTGCTTCGTGTGAGGTCGTTTACTTGAATCGATTTAAAGTCTCTCCCGGAGATAAGTAGTAAACCATGATGCCATCCGTAGGATCGTTACATGTGAGGAGGAGGAGGGGGGGGGGGGGGGGGGGGGGGGGGGGGGGGGTATTCGCATGTATTTTAAAACATCAACTTTTTCAGATTTGTAAAACTTCGAGTGCACAATGGAAAATAAAGTGAAATAAAATCATAAGTCAAAACATTGTTCCACCGGGCTAAAAAGATTAAATAGGGTACTCCTTACCCAATATAATTCCTCAGACAGGCTTCCTTAACTTACTATTAGCTTGCCCCACCCTAATACTAGGTTGTGTAAGTTTCAATCAAGTCTAGTCCTTAACTAACCATTTCTAGTCCTAAGAATGACAATTTACAAAAAAAAAACAAGCAATCAAACAATTTGACAAGCATGCAAAAAAAGAAAAAAATTCAAATAATATAAATTGTCTTTCTATTGGCTCCCCCAGGATTAAAACCTCGATATGGTCTATCTAGGTAATGAATTTGATCCTTCAGGATCCAATAGTGGTTTGGTCCTACTTGATTTGTCATTCTTAGTTTGGGAACTCATGCTTGGACTCGGGTGCTAGTACGGTTCACAATTGAAAAGTAAGATCTATAACATGAGTTGGTTCTATACCCAAGTCTAGATCGGTTATGAACGACCTTTTGTTTTCCAAGAATCATATCAAGATTCTTGGAACCCAAAGTGAACCGCTCTAGGGTTACTCTAACTTCCTTGACTTGATTTTTCAGCGAGGAATTCTCTTCCTCAAGTTGTTGGACTTGAGTAGAGGTTCCTTCCTAAATAGTCTCAGTTAGGGAACTTGAGTTAGTTTCCTCCTTAAGGGCTTTTTACCTCATATTGGAGGGACATGACCCGAACGTTGGATTTAGCCAACCTATGAGATAGATAGGAGGACAACTCATAGAGTTCAAGTTCAGAGTAGCCACTTACAGTGAGTCAGCCTTTTCGACAAGGAGATCGTTATGTTGCTTTACTCCGACACTACTTCTAACTCAGATTCAATGTCGCGTTCGTCTGAAGTCGTCAGTGCAAGAAGGTTCGAGTGGGGGCAGTTCTTCTTCGTCTGACTCCTCCAAGGAAGACTCATCCCATGTAGCTTGAAGAGCATTCTTTCGACATTGCTTCTTTGCTTCTTTTAAGTTGGAGTATTCCGATTTGAAGTGACCCTTCTTATTGCACCCATAACAGGTAAGCCTTGTTCTTCTGGCTTGTGCTTGGTTTAATCGGATCATTCTTTAACTAAATTGTTTTCTTCTTCTTGTGAACCTGGAGCTTTTTATACATCTTCCGAACTATATTAACTAGTTCGGTGTAAGTAACATCTTCTTTGTCAAACTCCGAGTCGGAGTCAGACTAGGGTTCAGGTGGCTGCTTTTTCTTCTTTGGTTTAACTACAACCAAAGCAATACCTCTCTCGATCAGTATAGCATTAGTTTATTTATACAATTTAAATTCAGAAAACAATTCATCTAATTTAATTGATGAAAGATCCATAGAAATCTTGTAAGCATCCACCATGGATGTCCACAAGGCGTTCCTTGGAAAACAATTTAGTGCATACCTTACCAAGTTACGATTTTTTACTTTATCGTCAGCCGATTGCGTCAAGGTCGTTCATCAGGTCCTAAATTTGAGGGTGTAGTTGCGCAACAGTCTCCCCTTCTTGCATTTTCATATTGTACAGTTTGTTCAATAGCAAGTCATGCTTTACTTATCTTTGTGTTGGAGGTTCCTTCGTGGATTCAATCAACATGTTCCTCAAATCATTTGCACTATCGAAGGGATCGATGCGGTTGAGATCTTCTTTAGTGAGACCACACTGGAGAGTTTGGGTCACCTTGGCATCAGCTTCTATTTACTTCATTAGAGCAGAGTCCCATTCGGTGTATCCCATTTGGTTTGGGTCGATGCGATTGAGCTCTTCCATCGTGGTGTTAACCTTCTTGTTGGGCTATTTAGGAAGAAAAAGTGAATCATGCATAAACACAAATAGATAGACTCGTACCAAGACTTGATCTTGGATTAGTAGTGTAGAAAGAAATAAAAGTAAAAGAAATCTCGAGTGGTGTTGCACCAACTTTGAGAAAAAGAAATTATGAATGAGAAAAATATCACGTGAATATCGTGTTCAAAAAAATTCTGTGGATTCATAAAACCAAGCGAGCACGCAGTGGAAAGTAAAGTAAAAAAGCCTGACCCTTGGTTCAAAGTCTGTAACGCCTCTTACTCCAAGGCCCACAGTCCTTGACCATTTAATTTAGGCAATTCTATAAGTCACAAATGTGTACAAGAATGCAATGTTTAAGAACAAGAATAAAAAAGGAATACCGACAACTATAAATGAAATGAAGGAAAAGTGCATCGTTGTCGGAGCAACATTTTGTCGTCTCTGAATTGTTTCGGTGCAGCACACAAGAGCACAAGTGATGTAGCAAGTTGTATTGAGTCTCTAGTAGAAAACCCCTTATATAGGGTCATATGGGTGCCCGTGTGTCTATATGAGTGCCTGTGTTGCGGTGATCCAATCGCAGGCGTCATCTCTGCTTGGTCCAAGTTCTATCCCTACTCAAGCGCTTTTGTTGCTGATGTAGAGGCTCCAGTCAGCGTGCGCCAACTCAGCTAAGCCTAGGCTGAGTCATGGGTACACGGGTGCCCGAGTCCCTCTCGGGCGCCTATGTTGTTGGGTGCCTGAATGTCGCAGGTCTTTGGTTCGCTTAATTGTAACACAAGATTAGTCCCCAACAATAATATGCAAAGGAAAATGTATGCAAGACAGCCAGTGTTGTTCGATCTTGACTTTTAGGTTTCAACTAAAATTCTAGGTTAGATTGACGCCTACTATTCCCTCTTTCGGGGAGTGCATCCTCACCTACTTCACTCTAGAAATGTTACTTATTGCTAACTGGCACCTCCGGTTGGACCTTTGCACGACCTCCGAAGACTCTGGGTCTCATGACGTCCGTAACTTGACCTGTCCCAACTTCTGTCTGTTGTCCTCGTTTGGCTATGACTTCTGCTAGATCTTCTGGATTAGGATTTTGATGCACAACCCCCAGTCAGGTCTTCTTGCCTAGTCATCTGAACCAGTTCTTCATGCCCAGCTTTAGTCACAAGGTCTTCGGTGCCCAACCCTCAGTCAGGTCTTTCGCTTTGCTTCACTCACTAGGTCTTCGGTGCCCAGTCCTCGACCAAGACTTCGTGCTCAACCCTACAGATCAAGACTTCGTGCCTAGTTACACTAGGACTTTCATGCACACTCAGTATAACTGATTAGAACCAAAAGCACACTTAACTTTGAACCCTTTGCTATTATCAAAATAAGGTTTGATCTGGTGCTTCTGGCACTAACATTATTAAGGTTGAAAGTTCTGAGTTTGCATATTTCTCCAATGATAGTTATTAGAGCTTGGACTTGTTCTTCTGATTCATAGTCCTCATTGAAGTCTTCAAAAAGATTAGCATTTGGATCCATAGAAATATATGATAAAAATATCTAAGGCACCTAACAAAGTTTGTGCTAGTCAATGTAAACTAAAAATAAGAAAAGAAAAGAAATTCAGAAATAAGAGGAAAAGAAATGAAAAAACATGCTATAAACAAAAATAAAGAAAAGAATATCCAGACTAGCTAACATGCTTATTGACTAATGTTAATGCAAACAGTCTCCAGTAACGATGCCAAAAACTTGATGTGGAATCCGCAAGTGTACGAAAACATCGTCAATTAATAAAATATCAATCCACAGGGATTGTTGGTTGTGATAGAGCTTGCTAGAAGAAAGGAGAGAGAGAGAGGAAGAAGTAGAGATGAAAAAGAACGAAGATCTTCAGAGAAAGGGTTGGATCGGTGGATATCTACGATTTTGTTTCACTACAATGCTAGTTGATGCCCTATGTATTGTAATATTCTAATCTTCATAACTATGTCCTTGTAGAGATCCTAACATTGTACTGGTGTTAGCCTTGCAGAGGCGCACCTGAGTGTTCCCTCCTTTAGCATCCAATGTCATTAAGTATAAAAGGTAACCTGAGAGTCCGATCATAGGCTATCCTAGTCATCCGCCTCTAGGTTACACTAGACACTTCCTAACACAGGATAGGGAGAAACCCATTAAGTAATATTAGCTAACCTCTTATAAGGGATTGATCTCTATTTCAAGGCAAGCGCCGTTTGATTGAAAGGATACCCATGTCATGGAGAGCTCCTCGGGCATACGATCACAGACACTCCCTTTACGTGCAGTCAAACCCTCACAATTACATGCATTCACCATTCACACATTTTGACAAACACATAGTATGCAAAATACATATAAAACAAAGTATAGATAATTCATTTGATAAGGAAATTGCATCAATGTATAGTTCATACAACATCATCATATTGTAACTACCTCCTACATCCTTGATAGGGAGAACTACTCCATGGCTAAGGAGATACAACAAGAAGACGATAAAAGTTTACAACCCAAAACCTAGGGAGAAAAGTGAGGAGGATGGTTATCGAGGTGTCGTCGGTCTTCTTGAAGCATATCCTTGTGCCAAAGGTGGATGGATCATCGATGATGAAGGCTCTAGGGTATCTCTAGAGGGGAAAACCCTTCTCCATGAAAAGGGACGGAGCTCCCAAAGCCTATGATGTGAGAAAAGGGGAGAAAACCCCTCTTTATGGTATTTCCTACGGACCTATGTGGGGAGGCACGACCACCCCGTGTGCCCTATGGGCATGGTGGCATGCCCCCATCACAAGCCATGTGGGGTGGCACGCCCACCTCATGTGCCTTTCGGCTAAAATAGAACAGGTTGTGTCATTTGACACAGCCTTTCCATGGGCAGTGGCACGCCCCCAACACAACCTGTGTGATTTAGCATGACCTTGCCATGGAGGGTAGCATGGCTATGCCTAAAAACTAAGTAAGTCACGGTTTGCCTGTGTCACGATTTGCCTGTGATTTAGCATGACCTTGCCATCGTGGTTGTGTCCGCTGACATAGCCTTGTGTCACGGTTTGCCTAAGCAAGTCATAGCCGTGTGGCCCATTTTTTGGCCTCAACATATCATTATCTTGAGTTGGTGTCTTCATAAAAGTTGTAAACCTTTAAGTTCTTTTTAACTCTTATGTAGAGACCATCCCAAGATTCCAAATGACTAAGAAGTTATGACCATTTTTCTCTTGGCGCGAAATATGGCCGGAGGCACGGCTGTGTCACCTAGCCTTGCTCACTTGCATGGTACCATGTCACCGTAAGACCTAGCTATCTCTGGTTGGTGTCTTCATCAATATTGTAGATCTTCAATGTTGGGGCAATCGGCCCTGAGATGATCTGGAGGATCATGATATTTTGATGTGTGGGCAATATGGTTAAGTTAGGACTTGTGCTGGACTAATATGTGTACATGAGTGTGCAGGTGTATAGGTACACATGGACTTGGTTGATGTCTTCAGGTGAAGGATGGCATGGAGGCAAGTTGGAGACTTGTGTGCGCATCTGAGAGACTGTTGGACAGCAGGGATGATGAGCTGAGAGACGCGGACTTCGAGGCGTACGTGAAGGGTGGCATGGAGGAGGCAAGCTGGAGGCTTGCGTGCGCATCCGAGGAAAGAGGGCCGAAGATGAAGAGGGCGTGAAGGCAATAGTCAAGGCTGCTGGCGAAGAGTCAACTGGGTGATAAGGGTCTGAGTATGAGTGCTTGTACTTAGGGGCTAAGCCGGGAGGGTTTGAGTGCCGAGAGAATTGTACTTGGGAGTGAAACCCTAGGCTTAGGCGTGTCCCAGTCGACTGGCCTATTGGCAGTCGACTGGTATACGGTGGAACAGGCTGGCAGATTCGAACGTTGTGCTGTAACGGTCGAATCTAAGTGGGACCAGGTGACTGCCATTTGGGAAGCCGACTGGTAGCGGCTGTTTCAGATTCGAGTCCTATTTAAAGGGGCTCGTTTCCTGATATCTTTCTTGACGAAACTTGCTTGGGTAAAGTGAGTTAGTAGTCTTCTGTGATCAGAAAGCGTTTGATGTGTTGTGGCGAGGTTTCTCCACCCACAAGGAGCAACAGATCTAGCCGGAGGTTATCCGGGGGTTGATCCACTGAAGGATTCTTGGATTAGTCACCCGTCCGGGATGGATACCAAGTAAATCAGGTTGTTAGTATTGTTATTGTATTCGTTTGCATATTATTGTTTCCGCTACGCTAACGACTTTGTAGAGATCAAAACCGAAAATGTGCTATTCACCCCCTCTAGCACGCCAGATCAATCCATTAGTTGGTATCAAAGCAAAATATTAGTCCATATAAAATTTCAAATACAGCATGCTCACAAACTTCCCAAATGCAGCATGCTCACAAACTTCAAATACATTCCCAAAGTCAGGATCTTCAGAATATAGATCTTTAATGTATTCAAATCCTAACAATTTAGTGCTCAAAGTAGAGAGCAAGGTATACCTTCGAGATAAAGCATCTGCAACAATATTTTCCATACCTCGTTTATACTTGATCACATATGGAAATGATTCAATGAACTCCAGACATTTCGCATGACGTCTATTCAACTTTGGCTCTTCATGTGATTCAATGATTCATGATCAGCGTGAATGACAAACTCATTGGGCCACAAGTAATGCTACCAGGTCTCCAAAGCCACCAAAGCATACATCTCTTTATCATAAGTGGGATAGTTCAAAGCTGTTCCACTCAATTTCTCACTAAAATAAGCAAGGGGTAGACCTTCTTGTATTAGCACAGCTCCAATACCTATTCCTGATGTATCACACTCTATTTCAATAGTATTAGCAAAGTTAGGTAACGCAAGTAATGGTGCAGAACATAATTTCTCCTTAAGTGAGTTAAAGGCTGAATCCTGTTCACTATCCCAATGAAATCCAACATTCTTTTTAACAATTTCGGTCAAGGGTGCAACTAAAGTGCTAAAATTCTTAACCTTAACCTTCTTCTCATCAACTGCTTCCCTTAGCACTTACAATATAACCAAGAAACTCAACCTGATTAGTGCTAAAAGAACATTTTTGAAGGTTAGCATACAACTTTTCATTTCGCAAAACAATTAGAACATTTTGTAAATGTTGTAGATGCTCCTCTAAATTTTTGCTATAAATCAAGATGCCATCAAAATATACTAAGACAAAATTTCAATAAAAGCACGCAAAATATGGTTCATTAACCTCATGAAAGTACCAGGTGCATTAGTAAGCCCAAATGACATTACTAACCATTCGTACAAACCATACCTAGTCTTAAATGCAGTTTTCAAGTCATCTCCCTCAGGCATGCGAATTTGATGATAGCCCGACTTCAAATCAATTTTAGAGAAAATGCAAGAGCCATGTAGTTCATCTAGCATATCATCTAATCTAGGAATACGATGACGATACTTTACCGTAGTCTTGTTGATAGCTCTACAATCAACGCACATTCTCCAAGTTCCATCCTTCTTAGGTACTAGCAAAATGGGGCAGCACATAGACTCAAACATTCTCGAACATACCCTTTTTTCATCAACTCTTCAACTTGCCTTTGAAGTTCTTTTATCTCAGCAGGGTTACACCTATAGGCTGGTTGATTAGGAATTGTCGCTCCAGGGATGAAATCAATCTGGTGCTCTATTCCTCTAAGTGGTGGCAATCCATCAGGAACCTCATCAGGAAATACATCATCAAATATCGGCAAAAGAGATTTAACAACACTAGGCAAGGTAGGGTTAAGATCGTTAGTGTTGAAATCGACCCCCTTGTACAAAAGTACAATCATTGGCTTTCAAGCATAAAACGCTCTCTTAACCTCTCTTTCTTTTGCACAAAAGCTCCATTTTTTACTCTTTTGCTCTTGAATTTCTTTTCCCCTTTCATTCTTTTTCCACTCATCTCATCCTCACTTTTCTTTTCACTCACTCTTTTTCTTTTCCATTCTTTTTTCTTTTTTCACTCACTTTTTTGATCCTCAATTGATCTTCATATAATTGCTTAGGAGTCAATGGTACAAGAGTTACAAGTTTACCATGCATCATAAAAGAATACTTATTTTTAAACCCATCATGCATGACCTTCCTATCAAATTGCCATGGTCTACCTAAAAGTAAATGACTTGCATGCATTGACACTACATCACAAAGTATCTCATCATGATATCAACCAATGGAAAATGAAACCAACACTTTCTTGTTGACCTTGACTTCCCCGCAATCATTCAACCATTGTAGTTTATAAGGTCTAGGATGCTTAGTGGTAGGTAAGCATAATTTCTCAACCAAAATAGTACTGGCTAAATTAGTGTAACTTCCCCCATCAATAATCATACAACATACCTTGTCTTTGATGTGGCAACGAGTATGAAATATGTTGTCTCGTTGCTCTTCATTATCTTCTTTCACTTGCACATTTAGAGCATGCCTAGTGACAAGGGCTTCACCTTCAACGAAATACTCTTTTGCATCACTTTCCAATAATGGGGGCAAGACACTATCGTCTTCGGACTCACTGTTGGGCAAAACTTTTGTTTGGGCATTGTGATGCAATATGTCCCCTTCCCAAGCACATAAAGCATTTAATTTCTCTATTTCTTGAAGGTTCGAGAGGTTCTTTGCCCTTGACCAATGGTGAGCTTGCATCCTTATTCTTTGGAAAATCAGGCTTTTTCTTTGATTCGACTTTATCATCTCTTTTTTTCCAACTAGATTTCCAAGTTGACGGATTAGAATATTGCCCCCCATGCTTGATTTACCCCTTCTTTTTGAGTTGTCTTCCAACTTTTATGGACATATGCACCATGTCTTCAAGCTCCACATAATGGTGCAGCTCCACTACATTTGCAGTTTCTTGAGTTAAACCTTGTAAAAATCGTGCGTTTGTTGCTTCTCAGTCCTCCACATTGGCTCGAATCATGGCAATTTCCATCTCTTTGTGGTATTCCTCCACAGTTTTGGATCCTTGTATGAGACTTTGTAATCATTGATACAAATCCCAATAGTAATGTATTGGAATGAATCTCTTTCTCATAATAGTCTTCATCTCCTCCCAACTGCCAACGGGTCTCTCTTTGTTTCTTCTCCTGCTTAGAATAATTTGATCTCACTAAATAATTGCATAATCAACAAATTCAATGGCAGCGAGTTTTACTTTCTTCTCTTAAGAATAGTTGTGACAATCAAAATACTAATTCCACTTTCTTTTCTCACTCCAAATAGGCTTCAAGATCACTTTTGCCTTGAAATGAAGGAATCTTCATCTTGATATTTCCCATGTTTCTATCCACATGATCATTCATCCTTCCTCTTCTACCACCAACTCGAGCATGATCCGATCTGTCACTTGAAGCTCTATCATCAATGTCCTCGGATACGCCATCATCATCATCATCATGGTCACCACAGTTATAATGTCTAGCACTTCGTGAAGGAACTCTACCAACTTGGCTATGTCGCAATCCTGCAATTACAGCATCTTGTTTCTCTAATCTGTTCATAATCTGACTAAAATGGATTTCCATGCGTTCCAAGTGTTGTCTCAAAGCACGTTGATCAAGGGATTCTCTAGGTCTTGCTTCTTCTCCACTTGTCGCCATTGAACAACCTTTTTCACTCAAACACTCTAACTCACGAATGTTAGCTCATTATAGAACTTGAATTTAGAATTGAGGCAATTCCCTGTAAGCGTTCGTGGACTATGAAAATTCCCAAGGGTGTTAGGATAAAAGATAGGAATTAAAGACAAAAAAGTGCAAATTGCAGAATTGAAATATGTGCTGAAAGGAAATTTGCCAGAATTAAATCTAGGCAAAATTGAGGATAATGTGAAAATGAAAGATAGCAAAACGTGATTTAAAGAGCTGAAAGGAAAGTTGCTAGAACTTAATCTAGGCTGCCAGAATTGAATCTAGGCAAACTTAAAGGAAATGAGAGTACTTGAAATAAGACCTGTAAGGAAAGTGGCCAGAACTTAATCTAGGCTGCCAGAATTGAATCTAGGCATACTTTTTAGGAAATGAGAATACTTGAAATAAGAGCTGAATTGAAAGTCGCTAGAACTTAATCTAGGCTGCCACAATTGAATCTAGGCAAACTTTAAAGGAAATGAGAAAAATAAATTTGCAAACAATGTCTCTACTTCCTCTTTTTTTCCAACCTCTTTTGCCAATTTTTTTTGTTTCGGCTTTTCTCTTTTTTTTTTCTTTCTTTCTTTCTTTGTTTTTTTTTGGCCAAATTCTTTTTTCCCCTCCTCTTTTCTTTCTTTTTTAGAGCAACAAAGAAAGTAAGACTTGCTAAGCAAAAGAAAAGAAACAAAAATAAGATAGAGACTTAAGAACACAAAGAAAAGGATAACCAAATCGATTTAGAGAAACATGGCTCTGATACCAAATGATGCGAACCCAAAGAGAAGAAATATCAAGAACACACAACAAATGGAAGAAAGAGAGAAAGATAGTCTAAATTGAAAAGATGGAGAATGAAAGGAAGAAACCTCAACCCAATGCTTAAGAAAGCACGAACCTTGGTATAGAAGAAGAAGAAGATAGACGTCACAACCTTGGGATGGAGAACGTCACAAGGGGATGCCTTGATAAGTTCTCGTTCAATGATGAATCATCAAGTGAGAGCCTCACCATGTAGTAAATTGAATAAGCCAAAAGTTACATGTTGTGGCCGCCACCCCCTTAATTTGTAGCTATAGGGTGACCTAAAAAACCCTAAAAGGCCAAAAGGAAGCTCATTTAGTAGAGGCCTATGTAGACTACTTAGGCATATTGAGCTCTTGACACCATAAAACCCAAATAAAGCTAGAAATTGGGCCTAAATTGAATCTACAAAATTATCATATCATTCTTACAAAGACAAGAGACTTAAGTGACTAGTTAAGCTCATCTAAGGCTTGAATTAGGTTGACTATGTCGTATGACTTGCTCTTGGTCAAACCTTCTTCAATGGTAGCTTTGGCTTTCACATCTTCAATTAGCACATTAACTGCTTCTTTCATCTTTTTAGCCTTAGCCCTTGTAATTGGGTCTCCTTTGATGCATAATGGATCGTCAACATCTTCTAGAGTGGGTTGAGCATGATCCATATCGTTAGCTTGTTGGGCAACTTGTTCACTTCCTTTGACTCCATCACTAGCATGTAGGTCAATTGATGACTTGAGCTCACAAGTCATGGATATGTGATATAAAGTTGACACATGGGTATACATTAGAGAATGTGTACTGAATTGACCCGTCATGAGAAAATTTCATAGATTGTCATATGCGTGTCATAAACTTTCTGATGTGACTATTAGTATGAATAGTCCTTAGATCTAAGTCACTATGGTTCCCTACATGAGGAGCTATGTACTTTGGTATCGTCAAATGTCACCCGTAATAGGGTGGACTATAAAGGCAATCACTGGGTATATAATGAATTATGGGAGGGATGTAAATGATGTAGATGGGATCTATTCCTCCCATATGACGGGAGTGATATCTATGAGCCCCTTGATCTAGTAGGACTACTAAAACGCATGACCATGCTCAAGTGATTCAATATGAGATATTGAGCTCATTTGTTTGAGTGAGTCTATTTGGGGATCAAGAATCACAAAGATTGATTGAGGATGACATAGTCTATGCTTCATTGGTCAATCTAGATATCGAGGATAGAAGGACAAAGTCATATATTGTCATAGTCATGGAGGTTAAGTCGGATCTCGACTTTTCTTGTTACTTGGGTAGCAATGATGCATTGCTAGATGCCGCTGATTGCTCTTGTGTCTAAAGGGTTTAGGCATGTTGCCAACATTACAAGAATCTATTGGGTCACACACTAAGGACACAATGCTTCGGAGATTGATTGATCTTAGTTTGACTATGATTTGATCCGAATTGGATTGATTGAGTTAGACTCATGTGAATCCAATTGGATTATGGGATTGAGATCTAATTTGAGATAGACTCATTTAGATTAGACTCAACCACATTTGGATGAGATATTAATTCATTAAAGTGTTTAATGAATTAATAATAAAGAAAGAGGAAAAGTCTCTCTTCATTGAATAGAGAGAAGTTGAAGAGCCACATTAGAAGATGTGCTCTTTATTGACTTTAATGAAGGGAAGCTAAAGGGACAAAAACCTCTTCATATTCATGAGATGAGTATAAAAGAGTTTCTTGTCGTTTGGATGGTGGCTTAGTCTTTTCCCTTCCTCTCTTCCTCCTCTTCTCCCTCTCTGGCTGAAACCGTATTTTGGGTTTCTTGGTGTCTTTGCGAACTACCTCAAGTTGCTAGCACAACTAAGATAGTTCTTCTCCGAAGTTGAGAGATTGTGTTCGTGTGGATATGCATAAAGGCACGGGCGCTTGAACGTGCAAGAGATCCGGCGTACCTTGGACGAGCGGGATAAACGAAAGGGCACGCATCAAAGGTATATCTATAAGATAAGTAGCTGTAGATCAGCTTTGTACGAGTTTTCATTCGCATGGATCGCTCGAGGGATCTTGTTTACGCTGCCGATTTTTTGTTTATATCGCCGGGAGATCCCAACACTTCATGGGTGAGCCTCCTTGGCATACGTCCATTTGCTAACTTTTCATCTAAACTTTCTCCATTTCGCTTTGAAAACTCATCCTATCAATGAAAACCAAGAAAGATTAGTGTTCCGGACAAAGATGGAATAGTAGCAAAGTCATACAAAATAGGATGCAACAATATAGAATAAAACAATGAAAAGCAAATGAATGCGCGTTATTAGTAGTATAAAAAGGAATCATTCCAACGCCACTAGGCAACCTGGTGTACGAAGTGTTGGGATGTATACTAAAAGTCTAGCTTTGGTATGAGCATCTACATTTTGGAATGAGAATCACATGATCATTGTTTGCATTTTATATGTACATGCTATTGTCTAATACTTTACATTGTAGATAATATGGTGTGTGGTGTCACACAGACGATCATGTTATCAGTCCCTTGTAGGGTATAAGTAGAGGCTCACAACCTAGATGGTTTTGGACAAACCATTGGCATGATTGTAGTGTCATTTGGTATTGATTTATCTTGACCATAGAATTATACTAGTACACTTTGTGCGTATTGAACATGACCGATATAGAGGTGATTCAATTTATACTGACTATATAATTGAATCAGACCTCAGATATTATGGTGTACATGCTCCTAATCCTGACATAATAATGGGTACATGTACCTAATATTTATTTCTTTGATTTACCAATGGGCGAGATTTATTTGTTAAATCGATAGACCCGGTAAATTGGGAAATAATATTATTTACATGGTATGCCGTTGATTATAGAAGGAAACCGTGTCCTAATGCGTCAGGTTGATGATGTCCCTTTCTCTAATCTGTCCATAATCTAACTAAAACGGATCTCCATGCGTTTCAAGTGTTGTCACAAAGCACGTTAATCAAGGGATTCTCTAGGTCTTGCTTCTTCTCCACTTGTCACCATTGAACAACCTGTTTCACTTAAACACTCTTAACTCACGAATGTTAGCTCTTTAAAGAACTTGAACTTAGAATTGAGGCAATTCCCTATAAGCGTTCGTGGACTATGAAAATTCCCAAGGGTGTTAGGATAAAAGATAAGAATTCAAGACAAAAAAGTGCAAATTGCAGAATTGAAAACTTGAAGTAAGTGCTGAAAGGAAATTTGCCAGAATTGAATCTAGGCAAAATTGATGATAATGCGGAAATGAATGATAGCTAAACATGAATTAAAGAGCTGAAAGGAAAGTTGCCAGAACATAATTTCGGCAGCTAGAATTGAATCTGGGCAAACTTAAAGGAAATGAGAGTACTTGAAATAAGAGCTGAAAGGAAAGTTGCCAGAACTTAATATAGGCTGCCAGAATTAAATCTAGGCAAACCTAAAAGGAAATGAGAATACTTGAAATAAGAGCTGAAATGAAACTCGCCATAACTTAATCTAGGCTGCTAGAAATGAATCTAGGCAAACTTTAAAGGAAATGAGAAAAATAAATTTGCGCTCAAAGTCTCTACTTCCACTATTTTTTTGCCAGCCTCTTTTGCTGTTTTTTTTTGTTTCGGCTTTTCTCTTCTTTTTTTTCTTTCTTCCTTCCTTTCTTTGTTTTTTTTTGGCGAATTTTTTTTCCTCTTTTTTTTTTTTTTTTGTAGAGCAACAAAGCAAGTAAGGCTTGCTAAGCAAAAGAAAAGAAACAAAAATAAGATAGAGACTCAAAAACACAAAGAAAAGGATAACCAAATTGATTTAGAGAAACCAAGGCTCTGATACCAAATGATGCGAACCCAAAGAGAAGAAGTCTCAAGAACACACAACAAATGGAAGAAAGAGAGAAAGATAGTCTAAATAGAAAAGATGGAAAATGAAAGGAAGAAACCTCGACCCAATGCTTAAGGAAGCACGAACCTTGGTATAGAAGAAGAAGAAGATAGACGCCACAACCTTGGGATGGAGGTTGATATGTCTTGAACGCCACAAGGGGATGCCTTGATAAGTTCTAGTTCAATGAAGAACCAACAAGTGAGAGCCTCACCATGTAGTAGATTGAATAAGCCAAAAGTTACATGTTGTGGCCGCCACCCCCTTAATTTATAGCTATAGGGTGACCAAAAAATCCTAAAATGCCAAAAGGAAGCCCATTTATTAGAGGTCTATGTAGACTACATAGGCCTATTGAGCTCTTGGCACCATTACAACCCAAATAAAGCTAGAAATTGGGCCTAAATTTAACCACAAAATTAACATATCCCTCTTACATAGAGAAGAGACTAAGGAGACTAGTTAAGCTCATCTAAGGCTTGAATTAGGTTGACTAAGTCGTATGACTCGCTCTTGATCAAACCTTCTTCAATGGTAGCTTTGGCTTTCATATCTTCAATTAGCATATTAAGTCCTTCTTCCATCTTTTTAGCCTTAGCCCTTGTAATTGGGCCTCCTTTGATGCATAATCGATCATCAACATCTTCTAGAGTGGGTTGAGCATGATCCATATCGTTAGCTTGTTCGGCAACTTGTTCCCTTCCTTTGTCTCCATCAGGGTGTTTCTAATATTGCGTTGCATTAAGATGGACTTAATTGATGTGTATAGATAGACAGTTGGTTGGTGGTAACTACTTGTAAATTGTTTTGAGTTGTTGTAATTCTATATTAGAAGGTCAGGTTTGGTCCCCCTTCTAATATGGATTTTCGTCTCAGGAATAAGAATTTCCTTTTTCAAAAAAAAAACATTTGTTTGTACACGTTTCATTTGATTGCTGCATAGGTTTGACATGCACATACAGGTGACATACAAGTTTGGATCGTGTATCATTCTTGATGTTATATAGGATTGATTTCACCAACCTGCAACATGGATGGACTCTGGTATGTACATTCTTTTAGTATTTTCAGTTATGCACACGGGACTATATTCAGCGTAATTCTTACTGTTAGTATATCTTACTATGCATATTTGTTTTTGGTAACCGCGAGTTTATTGGACTCACTACCGTTCATCATGTTTTTATTTTTAGGTTGATTGGTCTCTAGGAGAGCCATAGTTGTCAGATCCAGGTCCCTATGACTCCAACTATAGGTGCTTCTGCGTATTTTGGTTTTCTATTACAGCATACTTTTTATTTTGTATTCGTTTTACATCGTGGACTTGTATTGAGTTCTATTGGCTATTTGGCAGTATTTTGAGTCCTTTGTTGGGCTCTATGTATATTGTTTTGCTGCGCGCCTGCCTTGAGGGCAGCTCAGGTGAGTATTATGGCACTATTGATAAGATGCATTTACATTCCTATACAATATCTCTTGTTTTAATGCCTGAGACCATTATTATATTGTGTGGTATTGTATAAATGTCTAAAATGTTTGTCGTACAGGGGAGATATTGTCTAATGTTATATTGAACCAACGACTCCTTTGGTCACGTGGCGTGGTTTGGACTCTCTACCAACTTATGCTCTTAGCATATGAACATTTGTGTCTTTCGTTTGTTCGCCAGCTTGACCCATTCATTTTTATAATGAACAATTATATATTTTCTAAATAGTATGTACTATCTGTTGTAGTGTCTTCCTTTCTAAAAGAACTTATAAATAATAAGGTCTCTAGTTTATAGAGTGACTCCTATTGGCATTCTTTTCAACAATATTTTCCTGAACTTAATTTTTTAAGATCTACCTTTGTCTGCTAAATCAAAGAAATAGAAATGTAAAATGATGAGAATTATACCATGCTTTTTAACTGTTATTCTAGTGTGTTTTAGGTGGAAGCAATCCAGAATCTATTTGTTGCACTTTTCCTTGCTTGCACATTTCCTTAATGTGTTGTAGGTGGCACCACTAACGTCCATTCTTTTTAATATTGCTAATTTTTCGGGGACTCATCAATCAAGTGCATTTTCTAGTGAATTCTCAAAAATTTTACAGGTAGTTTTACTCAAGGTCGCAAATATTGTGGTGTTTGAGTATGCATGGTGAAACGCTTGTTTTGTTGGTTGACCAAAATTGACACTATATCATGTATTGTATGATTATCAAAATTTGGCAGTGAGGATTTTTGGTACTTCATCAAAATATTATGTTTAGGAATTAGTGAAGGTCATGTGATTTGTTAGTTAAATATTCCTTTGAAGTAGTGTTAGTATAATTTTCAACAGTGGGTTTAATAGTTTGATTCAACCTAGCTAGGATATTATGCAATAGAATGGCATAAAAAGTTTAGAGGTGGTTTTTTTAGAGGTGGTAATAGAATGGCATAATAGTTTGATTCAACCTTTGAGTTTTACACTAATTGCATCAAAAGTTTAGAGGTGGTTTTTTTTATAGCAAAAATTGTTTGGACATGTATTTTCTTGCACAAAACATTAGAAAATAATAAAAAAGCTAGTTTACTAAGGGATTTTAATTTTCTTTCAAATGGAAATATATTTTTAAATTATTTTTTATTTTGATTGGTTCTCCTTGAAACCCAGACAAGCTGCATTAGGCAATGAATTTTCAAATGGAAATAATGCCATTGACTGTGGGCATTTAATTGTTTAAATACCACTCTTTCTTGTCTAATATTGATAAATGTGATATGACATGTTGGTTCTGACACCCATGACAAGCTACATTAGGCAATGCTCTTCATGGACCATGTCCATTCGATGCAGAGTTTGAAAATTCATTTGGTTTCAACTTGAAAGATGTATGTACACTATCCTCTATGCTTCTTTCTCAGATTAAGAACGAGTATACGCAGCGGAAAGAATGAATACAAGTAAAAACCAATGCTAACACATTAATTTTTACATAGTTCGGAGTTTGTAATGGCTCCTACTCAAAGGCCCATAGTCATTGGCCGTTTATGTTGGACAATTCTATAAGTTCACAAAACAATTATAGATATGCAATTCTAAGTTCAAAAGAAATGAACTTAATACCAACAACATTGACTAAAATGAAAAGGAGAGCGCGTTGTTATCGGAGTAGCATTTCAAAGTTCCTGGATTACTTCAAAACAACGCACTTGAGCGCAAATGATGTGAAAATGTTATGTAGAATGTTGTGGCTCGAAACCCATTTTATATAAGCACTCAGGCATTTGAGTGCCTATAGGGGCGCCTCTAACTCAACGATTCAGCTACATCATGATCCACTGACCAAGGCCAAATTCAATCCTTCTCGGGTGCCTTAGTTGCTCTGGGCACCTGTGTTGGTGATGTGATGCATCCAATCAACATCTACCAACCCAGCCTCATCCAGGCTGAATTTTACATACAGGGGCACCCGAGACCTCTCGGGCACTTATGTACTCGGGCGCCCTAAAGGTTGCTAGTCTCCAATTTCTTCAGCTACAACACAGGGTTAATTTGAAATACAAATAACATATAATATATATGAAATGAATGCATGTTCGATAGTCGAAGCTGTCCAATCCTGACTTGGATTTCAAAATGAAATCCAAGGTCGGATCGATGCATACTGTTCCCACTTTTGGGGAATGCATCCTCACCTACTCCACATTAGAGAAGTTAACTTTTGCCAACTGGCATCTCCAGTTGGACTTTTGCTCGACCTTTGAAGATTCCGGATCTCGAGAAATTCGTACCTTGACTCGTCCCAACTTCTGTCCATTGTCCTTGTTCAGCTAAGACTCCTGCCCAATCTTCCAGATTAGGATTTTGGTGCCCGACTCCCGGTCAGGTCTTCGTGCCCAATCTTTTGAACCAGATTTTCGTGCCCAACCCTCAGTCAGGTCTTTGGTGCCCAGCTCTCGGCCTGGTCTTTGTGCCCAATCCTCGACCAGGACTTCATGCTCAATCCTGCAGTTCATGACTTCATGCTTAGGTAAACTAGGACTTTCCTGCATACTTAGTGAATCATGTTTGATCCTAAAACATACTTAACTTTGAAGACATTTCCATTATTAAAACCAAGTTCGATTTGGTGCTTTCGGTACCAACAACCTACATACACTTGCAATGAACTAAAAAAAACATCATTTGAGTTGAATAAGATGCAGGATTGAAAAGAGCGATAGAGGGGGGGTGAATATCGCTTTTTAAAAGTGTTTCGGATCTAGAGTATACAGCGGAAAATTAACAAGCAAAACAATGCTAATGCTTTTAGTTTTACTTGGTTCGGAGTCATATGGCGACTCCTACTCCAAGGCCCTCGGTCCAAGACCATATATGTTGGGCAATACTATCAATCTGCAATAAGTGAGTACAAATTGTTCAAGTATAATGCAAGAGAGAAAATAAAAGTAGTAAAGAATCATGCCGACTATATAAATATGAAAAGATCTAAGTACGTCGTTGTCAGAGCAGCGTTTCGTCGACTTTGTATCATTTTGGTGCAACACACGATAGCATAAGTTATGAGAGAATTGATGCCAAAGCCTCTGGTGGAAGAAACCTTATACAGGGTTATACGGGCGCCCGTATAGCCATCACCAGTGCCCATGTTGCTGCGATCTAGCCGTTGCCTCATCCCTGCTCTGTCCAAGCCACTCGAGAGCCTGATTGAACTTGAGGTGCATGTGTTGCTGACGTGGACCCTCCACTCAGCGTGTGCCAACTCAGTCGAGGCTTGGGTGAGTCACAGGATCATGGGCACCCGAGTCCCTCTCGGGCGCTTTTGTTCTCGAGCGCCCGAGTGCCTCTTGGGTGCCTGAGTGCCACCAGTAGCCTTTTTTCTTAGCTGCAACACAGAGTTAGTACGACAGATAATATACAAAGGAAAATGCATGCAATGACAACCCGTGCTATTGGATCTTGACTTTCAGGTTTCAACCAAATCCCTAGGTCGGACCGACTCCTACTATTCCCTCTTCTGGGGAACACAACCTCACCTATTCCTCTCAGAAGGAGTTACCTATTTGCCAATCGACACCTCTCTAGATGGACTTTTTCTCGACCTCCTTCTGTACCTCGACCCATCTCGACTTTTGTCCGTTGTCCTTACTTGGCTAAGACTTCTGCCCTATCTTCCATATCAGGACTTCGGTGCCCAACCCTTGGGCTGTCTTGATGCCCAACTTCACTCATTAGGTTTTCGGTGCCTGGTCCTCAACCAAGACTTTATGCTCAACCCTGCAGATAAAGACTTCGTGTCTAGTTACACTAGGACATTCCTGCACACTCAGTGTAACTGATTATAACTCAAAACATAATTAACATTAAACCCTTTGCATTTATCAAAATAAGGTTCGATATGGTGCTTTCAACACCAACAATCTCCCCTTTTTTATTTATAGCACCCAGTTCAAAAGTTAAGTTAAAATAACTTTTAAACAATTTTCAAAGTAGTAAGCAAATTTGAAAGTTAAGTTCAAACAACATTTCAACACTTTTCAAAATAAGAAAAACCTTGCAACTCAATTTAAGTTCAAATTCAGGTATTAAAAAAAACTTGGAATAATGAAACTCCCCCTTAGTATGTTGCTCTCTACCTGAAAGCTTTGAAAATATGTATTTTCAATAAATTTTGAAAATTTAAACAATTTTTCTTTAAATCATTTGAAAATAAATGAAGTTCCCTCTTGATATGTTACTCTTCCCCTGAAGCCTTAGAAAATATGCATTTTCAAAACTTTAAATATTTTGAAAATAAATGTAAATACTTTGAGAATATATGAAAAAATTTAAATTAAAAAAATACTTTGAAAACAAATTTCTTTAACTTTTTCTTTCTCTCCCCCTTTGGCATATATCAAAAACATTTGGTTCAAGGAATTTTTTTAAAGAAATTCAAAAAAATCTGAGTATGTTAAGAAAAATTGAAGGAAATTTTGAAACAAAAAAATTTGAAAAAAATTTAAGTCAAAAAATATTTTTCTTATGGTATCAAAGCTCAGACTAAATTTAGATAAAAAATAAAACAAAACAAAATCCAAGTGAACCGTAAAAGACATGTGGGATCGTTGTAATCGATAAAGGTGGGGTAAATATTGATAACGTAAATTTTGGAAAATACGGAGTTAAATGCAGCGGAAAATACACATATCAAACACGGCTAACGCAGGTTCTTTTTACTTGGTTTAGAGTCTATAACGGCTCCTACTTCAAGGCCCACGGTCCTTGACCATTTTCGTTGGCAATTCTATTGCTCGGAGAATGTACAAGTGTAGAAATTTAAGTACAGAATTAAATAAAAAAACCTTATACCGACGACACTTAAGAAGAGTGAAGCTTTGTCAGAGCGGCGTGTCGTCGATCTTGAACGTTGTTAGCGCAGAAGGCTTGAGCACGGAAGCTTATCGTAGTGTGTTTGAATGCTTGAGTTGATGTCTGTAAGCAAAGAGGTGAAGCCCCTTTTATAGTAGCTTCTCGGAGTCCTGATAGCTGTTGGGCGTCTACGACATCACCCGAAAAAGCCTCATCCTTATCCGTAGACTCGGCTAGCGCTTATCACCATTCTTGGGATCTTGGGACAACTGAGGCACCTGTGAGTTCGCAAGCGCCTGGGAGTTGACGTCGTACAGCCGCTGGAAGAACCCCTTTTGGGTTGCCTGATACCATTTAGGCGCTTGGGTTCTTGGGCGCCTGAACCCTTTCAGGCATCTGGTATCGCAGCAACCCACTTCTTTCAGCCTGCAACTAGGGTTAGTCCAAGAATACAATAATATAATAAATATGTATGAAATAATAGCCAGTGTTATCTTGGTTTTGACTTTAGATTTCCAAATGAAATCCTAGGTCGAACCGATGCCTACTGTTCCCTCATCTGGGGAACGCAACCTCACCTACTCCTCTAAGATGAAGTTACCTTTTACCAACCAGCTCCTCGGGTTGGACTTTTGTTCGGCCTCCGAGACTCCCGGATCTTAAGACGTCCATATCTTGACCCGTCTCTACTTCTGTCTGCAGTCCTCGCTCGGCTAAGTCTCCTGCCCAATCTTCCGGATCGGGTCTTGGTGCCCAGTCCCCGACCAGGTCCTCTTGTCCAATTCCTCGAATCAGGTCTTTGTTCCCAACTCTCAGTCAGGTCTTCGATGCCCAGCCCTCAGCTAGGACTTCGTGCTCAACCCTGCAGGTCTTTGATGCCCAGTCCCAGCCCTCAGCTAGGACTTCGTGCCTAGCTAAACTAGGAGATTCCTGCACACTTAGTAAGATCATCATATCACAAT